>JASKGO010007843.1:0-25343 GCA_030556065.1 Holobus sp. GC000080 | reverse complement strand
GACAGTTTCAAGGGCAGACTAGCGTCTATATATATAGCCTAGAATTTAAGCTTCATAAGTTGCCTAGTTTAGAAATTAGCAGGGGGGGGTACTACTTAAATGATCGCACTGTATATAGAGGTATACTGTATTTTTTACAAAATGAAATCTCTTTTTTTTTTAATCGACCAATTGCTTTATAAATTGCTACAGTTTATTAAAGCTTAAGGAAAAAATGACTAGCAATTTTTTTTGTAATTTTTGTTTGGCCCACTAGAAATGACAAAAATTAACAAAATGAAATCATTTTTTTTTTATCGAGCAATTGCTTCATAAATTGCTCTGGTTTATCAAAGATTAAAGAAAAAATTACTAGCTATTTTTTTGTAGTTTTTGTTTCGCCCAGCTGAAATGACAAAAATTAGCAAAATGAAATGTTTTTTTTTTATCGAGCAATTGCATTATAAATTGCTATAGTTTATTACACATTAAAGAAAAAATTACTAGCAACTTTTTATAATTTTTATTTAGCCCAACAGAACATAAGAAAGAAAAACCATCAAATTGTTACTATTTTCAGACAAATTTTACGACTTCTTACAAAACGCAAAACCAATCGAATTTTATGCGATTTCAAAGAATATGCATGCAATTTAGGTTCTCCAGAGCGTGATTTATTGGTATAACACTGCGCGGAAATGAAAAGCGGTTTGACGTATAAATTACCTCAATACCTATCAAATTAATAATACGAGCAAAGCCTACTTATAGCGATATTGCATTGCAAATCTAAAAAACAACGAAAAAGAGCACACAAAAAAATGTTTAAGCGCTCGGTTACCGCATAGAATCTGCAACGTAAATTCAAAGAACTCAAACAAAAAAAACAAAAACAACGAACAAGAAGATGCGACTCGCACGCAATCGTAAATAATTATCTTGCGAACTCTCTTCGGTCATTAAGGAGCTTAATATAAGTCGCATTGTTGCAGATGTATTGAGTTGGAGAGTCGCAATGCAGGTACCTAAGGTTTATAATACCACTATACTACCACCCCCCGAACTGGCATATTTATTTTGTCAGCTCCGCAAGACTTTCCTAAATTATACTTTCATCAACTTTATTAAGTCATTTGAATAGTGTCAGTCACGCCAACGCCAACAGCCGACATTTTTCGCATCAACGTTTTTTTAATATTTTTTTCCTGTGGGGGGCTTCAGAGGCGTTAGGCGTTAATTACAAAAAACAACTCATTGTTCAACATTTGTCAACTTGCATAAGTTTTTTCTGTTTTTTTTTTGTTTTTGTTTTTAGTATCCCCCGCTTATTTTAATACATTTTTATGCAGATATTTATATGGAAAAGTATTAAATCATTTGCAAAAGGGATTTTCATGGCGGAAATAACACGCAAATTACCATATTAATTAAACGCGGCATTGTTGCTCCGGTATCGTCTTATAGAAATTTTTACCATAAGCGAAAAATAGCAGAGGAAATTAGTAAATTAAAAGGCGTACCAGTTGGTGCCCGATTGCATAAAACAAGGACGATCGATTTGCACATTTACAATGTATGCGGATAAAATAAGTGTTAATAAGATTTTTTTTTCTGTAAGGTTTTTTCGTAAAAAAAAAAGGAAATAAAGGGTAAAAAACGCAATGAAATAAAACCGGTTAATTGTGAATATTGTTTATTGGTTCAATTAGAGACCAATTAATTAACGATGTAAAGTTATAGGGCGCGCAATTTCTCCGAACGAATGTACTGATGGATAGGTAAACCGAATGCTGGGTAAAATTGTTAGATGGGGTATTGTGTGACCGCAATTAATTAGACCTTCGGTGTGATTAAATCATCAATAATTAGAGAAGTTTCGATTTGACGCCCATGCAGCAGCACCAGCAGCAGCAGTAGCAGAAACGGCAAAAGCGTTTGTTCTGTTCTGTTTTACATTCATTGCTAATTGCTTTCAGTCGCTGCAGCATTATTACACCTTGATAAGTTTTCCACAAATTGATTTGTTTCATAAAGTTATTTGTGGATTTTTTTAATGATGACTTTCTTAATTAGATTTCTATTTGTAAAAAAATGCTTTTAAAATTTTTAAAGTTAAATTTCGGATAATTAATGATATAATGAAAATATTTTAATAATATTGGTATTATTTTTTAGATAACTTATTTAGCTATTTATATATTTTAAATTGTTTTTTTTTTTCGTTTGTTTAGAAATGAATAAATAAAATTTAAAACTTTAAGACCATATAAAAAAAGGAAAATTTCTAAAATTGAAAAGTTATTTTAAAAAATGTAAGACAATTTATTTGGTAATAATTTAGTGAAAAAATTATCAAAATTGGTTAATAAGTTTAAATTTTATCAACAAATTTGTAAAAGTACTTTTTGGAGTCGAAGCGTCCCATTTAAAATACATTGAGTACTGCGTTAGTCAAACGCGAAAAGTGAGTCAAGCGACTCACCGGCTAAAAACAAAAACTTTAATAACTTTTGAACCAGTGAAGATATTTTAACAATTTTGATGTCATCTTAAAGAGAACTTATACATCAATTTAAATCATTTATAATTATTCAACTTCTAATGTTTATAATATGAAATAAAAGAAATTTAAAAATTCAATACCCTGTATAAAATCTAAAAAATGTTAAAATAGGAAATTCTCTTCAATTAATTAAAGGTAAATTAATTAGCAACAACTTATTGAAAGGGATATTGAAATTGGCCTATTATTTTAATTTTTATAAACAAATATGTGAACGTACTTTCTGAACTGGAGCGCCTTCCATTATGGCTTTGATAATAAGCAGAAAATAATTAATAACTTTTGAACTAGTAAAGATTTTTTTACATTTTTTATGCCATTTCAAAGAGAATCAAATTATCTCTTTAAATTATTTACCAATATATTTTTATTATGCTATATTACTATAAATAAATTAAATTTAAAAATAAAGCACCCAGCATAAAATCCAAAAATTGAATAAATTTAAAATTTGTCAAAAATTAGTGAAGGCAATTTATTTAGCAATAATTGAGAGAAAGGAAAAATTTAAATTTGTCCACTAGTTAACTTTTATAAAATAATATAGAAAAGGTACTGTATGTTTCGGACACAGAGTGTCCCTATTAATTATTATAACGGAAAATAATTTAAAAAAACTATGTAACATAATTAAAATATTAATAATTTTCTTACCCTTTTAAGGATAATTTATTTAATTTTTGAATAATTGAAAATTATTTTAGTTTTTACAATAATAAATAGAAAGACAATTAATCTTTTAAAATACACAAAAAAAACCTAAAAAATGGGAAAATAAATAATCAAAATTATATTTTAATCGATGACAAATTTTTAAAAACAAAATGCAAAACATTTGCAAAATTCCCCCAAAAAAAAAAAATACCAAAAACAAAATTCCATCAATAAAATTTCCGCGAAATCCATTCGCCATAATAAAACCGGATTATTATTTAAAAAACCATTACTAAATATAAAAATCCAAACAAAACAAAATTTCAATAAATAACAACAAAACACACAACAATATTAGTTATTAAAAATAAACACATTCCCAAATTAATCAAAATTTTAATAATAATTTACTATTATTTACTATTTCATCAATATCAAAACATAATGTCTAATACATGAATATAATGAAGCAAAAACAAAATTAAACTCCACTATTTATTTATTCTTTGAAAAAAAACAAGCAATTAGCATTACCAACAAAAAAAATAAATATATATATATATAAAATTAAGCAATATATATTAAGCACAGAGTTAAATATAGCAAAAGTGCGAGGAAAAAAAAACACCTAACCAGTTGGCAGAAACGAAAATTGTGCCAACAAGGACATATTCCGAACCACACTATTAGAAACTGTTAATTCATTTTAAATCTTTGCAGAAAACAGCGAGTACGAGTAGCGTACAATTAGCGCGCACCTTTACCGTAAATCGTCCAGTGCAATTAATTCCGTCGCAAGTCAACCGGAAATAATTTTATTCCAAACATCGCTAACCGAGTGTCCGCACTTGCTTGCTGTGTATGCTCTTAGCACACATTACAATTTCGCAAAGTATACTATAGCGCTGTCCTACGTCCAGCATGTCATTCGTTATATGATAATTTGGCTCGGACATGCATTCCCGCATTTAATTAACTTAATTAATTAATACATACTATGTGCTGACGCATCGGTTGCAAATGTGTGGCAAATGTGCTTAAAAATCCACCCCTTTATGTGCACTTAGCGCGTCGGGGAAAGATTGCACGCGCGAGAGAGGTCTGCAGCGGCAAGTTTTCGGAACGTGTGCGAGCACACAGAGGCGCCGTAATAAGCGCAACATCCGCACACAAGGAGTAGTAAAATTTAAGTGTCGTTGATGAAAGAATTAAATATTCGCCGCCGTCGCCACTGCCACCGTGGCCGTCGTGGCCGCCGTTGCATACATATGTACACCCTCTTTCGTGCATGCATGCTATACGCACCCTTATATGCTTATATACTACCTGATGTGACAACGTGTTTCACGTTTGTTAATTAAATTTAGATTAGGGAACTCTACCTACGCAAACGTAATCAAGCCAGATTAAACGCACATCATTTTTAAAAGTGAGTACAGCACAAACAGTTTCCGCACTTTATACATTGTGGGCTCTCGTATCGTATGCTGCATTCGTTTCATATAGGAAAACGCAGAAGAGAGGAAATAAATTGCGTGTAACGCTTAAAAAGTTTTCGGTCATTTTATATACTATACGGACCACTAATTTGTTCAGGCCAGCAAAAAGCTTTTAAGCTTCGCCCACTAAATACTTTTTTTTTATGTTTTTGTTTTTAGTGAAATCATAACATTTACTGGCTTTATTTTTCTGTTAGTTTTTGTTTTATTAATTAGATATAGTAAATTAAAATGCAAAAGCAAAAACAAACAAAAAAGATTTTCTATAACTGAAATATTACATTTTATTTATTTGAAAAGTTCCATTGTTAAAAAAAAGTTTGTTGCTATAATTTTTATTTGCATTTTTTTATAGTAAATAAAAACAACAACAAAACAGATTTTCTGTACAAGACATATTATATTTTAATATTAAATTGTAAATTTGAATATATATTTTTAAGATTTTTTTTTAGTAATTTTAATAATTGAAAAAAAAATAAGTTGATAAATAAAAGATTGATTGATGGCAAAGTATAATATTATATAAAATAATAAATTATAATTGATATTAAATAATCAAAGTGGTAAACAATTATTTAAAAAAAGCATATCTATAAAATAATTGTTATTCTTTTTAAAAGCTCTACTGGAAAAAAATAGTTTTTCTTTAATTTTTGTTGTTTTGTTTTGTTACTTTTCCTTAAGTATTTTATACTAGCAAAAAGTGTAAAGTTATAAATGGCCAAATATGATAATTATATCATATAATAATAATAATTTCACAACATAATATTCATAAATTCTGAATAAATATATTAAATAAAAAAATTAACAAAAAAATAATATTTGAAAGAATTTTATTTTATTTTTTTACTGCAAAAAATATAACATTTTAATATTTAATGCTATTAAAATTACAATTTTTCAAAGATATTTTCAAGTTAAAAGAAAAAAGAATAAAAAAGTAAAAAATAAAAATAAAGTTAATGATTTCCTAATACCAAAAAAGAAAACTACAATGCCAATATAACAATAAAGCAATATGAATTAATAATAATTAATAAGTTATTGTTTAAAAACATATACACAACAACAAAAACAAAAACAAAAGTTAGTCATCATCCTAATTATAAAGTAGTAAAAACCATAAATAATATACAATTATCATCAATCCCCGCAAATATCATTGCAATAAAAAATAATCAACTGAAAATAATGTTTTTTTTTTAATTAAACTTTAACCTTATTAACCTTACTTATCTAACAATCTAATTATTTAATAACAAAAACAAAAAAAAAACAAGTTCGCAAATTTAAAAATTTAAAAACTTCATTAAAAATATTTTAAATTTTATTTTGTTTAGTAAGTAATAAAACGGCGAAAAACCATAAACATGATTAGCAAAGCGCACTGCAAACTGTAATTTAAACATTTTAAACGCCAAAGTAATAACTTAACGAGCGCATTAAATCAAAAGCGAAGCGACTAGCGTCGAAACTTCGAGCTCTAAAAACCTATTTGTACATTTGCACATACGCACATACGTATTTACGTACTCTATCCATTCGTACATGTGAATGTGTGTGTATATGCGCATTTAGGCAATTAAATAAATTAACAGGCCGAAGAGCTATTCGAAGGGAGTCCATCCACTAAACTGAAATCAAATATTTAAAAGCTGCAAATTTTATATTGCGCACTGTTCTCCAACTCCAACCAACGAACGATAACCCTTTGCCGACTCCGTCAAATTGTAACTTTGCTCGACTATTCTTGTATATAGAATACATAATATATATACAACAGATAAATAAACGTTATTTAACAGGATGGCCGAATCTTAATTAGCAACTCTATACCTACATTTGCATTTACACCTATACAGCTTTATACTTTATTGAATGAAAAACAGCAAAAGCTCTAATAAAAATTAATTATTTCCAACTGGATTTGCGCTAAAAACATAAAGCGTTTTTATGTACAAGGAATAAATGAAAATTTCATATGCGGTTTTAAAGTGCCATATTTATTTTTTATTTTTGTTTTTATTTTTGTATTTTTTTTTTGTATTTTTTTTTGTGTGTTGAAATATAGAGGGTGGAATTCGCTGTTTATTTTAATTTAATTTAATTGTTATTAATTGTTTGTCTATTGACTTTTGCAATGGAAATGAGATTCATTCATCCCCGGTAGAATTTTTATAACTATTAAGCCGCTAATTGAATGCAAAAACACGCCGGTTGTTTTCATACAAGCAGATAATTAATTTAATTGTTCAGTTGTTCACTTTATATACTGATTAATTAATAATTATCAATTATCAATACTCTATTTGATTTTTTTAAGTGTTATATTCAATATTTTTATTTTTTTACACAAAAAAAAAGATTTTCAATTTAAAAAATAAATGCAACTAAATAAAAAGGGTTTAAATCCTTGCGAAATAAAAATTTTAAACACAGCGAAATAAAATTTACTCCTAATAAATAAACTTAATGCCCCATCAGACTAACAGAGCAGTAAACTTTTAAAAAAGAAATCAATAAATTTTATTTTATTGGTAACATTTCATCTATAAAGATATAGGGTGGCTTTCTATCAGGAAAAAAATAACCTATTTGAAAAGTCCATTGCAAACTATGGTTTCATTAAAAAAACATATTTTTGCATTATATTTTTAATATTTTTATTGTACTTTTTTTTTTAGTTTTTTTTTTTAATCACAAAAATTGAAAATTGCATAGAATTTTATGAAAATTATTTAAATTGTACTTAAAAATGTCTATTAGAAGATATGTCAAATAGTTTTCTTAGAATAAATTATCTTTTTTTTTTTTTATCAGTTTTTTCAAAATACTTCAAGAACCAGGAGACATATCTGATTTTTGTAAGGAGATATCTGTTAAGCATAAAATTCTGACCAATTTTTGCCTAATTAACTAAATCCCGATCTTTAAAACTGAAAAAGTTACCCATAAAATAATTAAGAAAATGCTCACCCTGTATAATAATAATAACCTATCTATAAAACAAAATTTTATAAAATAAAAATATTTCACCCTTCATTAACCTACTTTAAAAAACCAAAAAAAAAAAACAATACAATCAAAACTAAATTATTCAAAAACAAAAAATACAATTCAATATAAATTACAACAAATTTAAATAAAAAAAGCAACATAAAAATAGCTTCGATTTTAAAATAAAGCCGCCCATTAGTGTTCCCCTTATCGATTACACTCTATCAATTCGGTCAAATATTTTACTGCGCGCGATATCGTTTAACGAGCATTTCGAGTGCACTTTTATTCCGCCAATTATACCACGTACACCCCCGCACACAAATATGCATGAAAACAATGGCAGTGCAAAAAGAGCGCCCCCGCCCCCTCGGCGATCCTAATCATGACACAATCGTGTGCATTAAACTTTAAAGAAAAGCAAAAAAAAAAACCAAGCAAACGAAACGAAGTGAAAAGAGAGAAAGAAAAAAGAAAAAGAAAGGGGAATCGAGTCACGAACGTCCGACGACTGCATTAATAATATTATTGTTGGTGGCTTGCAGCTATATACTAAACTAAAAGAAAAACCTCTTGGCGACCTATACTAACGCACTAGGGCTGAAAATAAACTCCACTTATTTATAGTGTGTGCAGAATATAGTGGTTCTTAATGTACCTCCACTGTTCGCTCGAATTATAAAAACGCCTACGTATACCTCTGCGCCTCTGCTCAACGTAATAGTAATTAACTTAACGCATTTAAAAGCGGCGGAATGCATTTTATATCTTTGCGCATTTAAGTAACTGGCGAAGAGCACCGGTAGCTAGCTGCAAACAGACGTAGTAAATTACGGACGCCTCGTGCGCGCAATTTTTTCCATTTTTTTTTTTTTTCACAATTGCACACTACTTTTCCGCTATTTATAATGATGCGGCGGCGTCTCAACTAGCGATCATTATCCGTCTGTTGAATCTTTCCGCAATTGCAAACCTTGAGTTTTGTTTTCCATCAGGAGTTTCTATTTTATATTTTTCTTTTCGCTTGTTTAAAGACTTTTACGTTGCGTATTGGCAGTATTGCTTACATTGTATAGAAATTACATGCTTGTATCATGTAGAAATTATGCAAGTTTTGAAGATTGCGAGAGCAGATTTTTTAAATTCGCCGCGTAATTGGCGTAATCTTCTTTTTCTCTCTTGTATTTTGTATCTCTCGCCGAGATGTATTTCTGTATTCATCTGCTGGCACTTTCACGACCGATTTTCGTGCAAAGATGCAAGAGGTCATTACAGGCATATAGTGGCGTGTAAGTGAAAAGTATTACTTTTACAATTATTCGAAACATAAGTACGTTTATATGCTGCGCAAATGGATCGAAGTGAGACGAGCCGAGGGAAACAGCGGCGAAGAGAGAGGCCGGCGAGCGCAACTGTGTCAGACTGGTTGTGGACCATTACATAATCGGCGTCTACGACTTTAAGGTCACCGAAACGCAACGAAATTTGAATAATGAAACAAAAATCAACGACTTTACGAGTCGCCGAAATAATTTGGTAATTAGATGAGCCAACTTATAGAAATGTCTCTTTTTTCGGAAACTTTTTTTACTATTCACAAATTATATAATTTTATTTTTAACATTTATTTTTTTTAAGTTTTTACTAAAAAAATATATATCTTGATTTTCATCAGTTTTATGGTTTTAAATATTAAAATTGTATTTTCACTTATCACTGACTGAGATTACAACTGCAATAGCAGAAAGTCGAATAATTTATTCACAACTTGAAATTCCGACTAGTTTACTGAAAATTTATGCAATTTATGTCAAATTCCTTCTGTTTTCCTCTTTTTATTTTTATTATTATTATTTGTAGAGCACATAAATTTTACATACCGAGTGAGCAAATTGAAAGATAATTTCTACCATAAAATAAAAATAAAAAGAAATTTCCTTAAAAGCATTTAATACAAAAAAAAAATTGAAAAAAAAGTTAAATATGTAGAAACCAAAGTGTCCAATTTATTTATGATACAAATTTCAAAAAAAAAAAAAAATAACAAAAAGTCTATTAAAAATTACATAAAATCAAATATGAATATGAACAATAAAAAGAGAGCAAAAAGAGAAGAAAAAAAAATTATGTCAATAGCTAAATGAGTTTCGAAAATAACTGTCCTTGCTCCTTTTTATTTTCGTTTCGACTCGCTTGATCTTTGACACTTGAATTCGAGTTAATTAAAGGTGGTAATTTCTCTTTTTGCAATCACCTTGGGACACTTTACATCAGTGCACAAATTTAAAATCAATTATCGCTCTCATAAAATTGATCAATTTCAATCTTTCTTCATAGATTTTCACTTTTTTCAACTTTTATTTTATTTTTTATAAAAGTTTATTATTTTAATTGAAAAAAAAAAGAAATTTTAAATTATTTTATTTGATTTATTAATAATTTAAAAATATGTTTTTATTTCATTTTTTTCAAATTTTGTAGTCAAAGAAAAGCAAACCGTATAGACAAAACTTTTTTGTTAATTGCAAATTAATAACATATATGATTTTAATGACCATGTTATCGGGGCTATTAAACTCCGTCCTTGATATTCTCGTCGAAGCAACATGCTCGTACATGAAACAACTATGCGGTACCAAATTTGTATAAAATTTCGCTTTCATATACATAAAAAAAAACAAACAAAACAAAAAACAAATAAAAAACAACCAACCTAAAATGAAATTTTCACTTTCATTCGATGGAAAACATGCACAAAAACAGATTCTAAAAAAAAACACACACAATAGGATGAACAAATAATAAATCAGCAGCAATAAATTAAAGAACAAATGAACAATAATAAAAAAAATTGTAGTGTTATTTTCCAGCTAGTGAACAACAAAATTTTCAATCACGCAACGGAAAAAGGATATTTAAAAATCATTAAAACTAATTTTAAATACAGGGTGCAATTTTTTTAATTGGCAGTTAACTGATTTTTTTTTTTGTGACAAAAACCAATTTCCACAAAAAATAACCGGAAGTCGGCAATTGCTAGAAAAACCTACTTGGAAAAATAGAATAAAATTGAAATAGAAGATAAAAACTTATTTCACAAAATAGTCTTAGAAAAGTTGAAAAAATTACAATAGAAGAATAGAAAATTGGGATGTCCCATTTAAACTATAAAAGTTGACATCAACATCTATAACCGGAAAAATTGTGCGGAAAATATTTTAAGTAAGATTTTTCTACACAGAAAAAAAAAGAAAAAAATAACATTTTTATGCATTTAGTATAATTTTGCAATTAAAGTTAAAAAAAAAACATTTCAAGGATCTGGTGAATTAATAATTGCACTAAACGCTGCATCATTGCAATCTGTAATTTGCAAACAAGTTTTAATAATGCACCTCTTTATAAGCCATTAGAAATTTCTCATCAGCATAGAAAACAAAAAACAAAAAAAAAACACTGCAACTTGAAAGAAATTTCGCATTTAAAAACATATTTAACCTTCGAACGCAATTGCACTACCATCAGTGAACTGGAATTATTTCTATTTTTTATTATAATTTTTCTTTTTTTTTTTTTCCTTGCACAAGAGATGAATATTATTGGATTATATTTTACCTAGCTATCTCTATACATTTTATACACTCGTAGCTCGTACGATGAAATAAAGGTAAAATGATGTACATTTATCGTAGGTAGAAACGTGAATCTATGCGAGCGGAGAGCCCAAGTTGAATGTACCTAACATAGAGATAGTCAGAATGGAATTTAATTACAGCTCACATGCATCGATAGTTCACAATCAGTTTATTGTCGACGGCGCCTATCTCTCGCCCTCTCTCTCTCTCTGTACAAACTGTCACACTGCAGGGGGAGACGGCGACGCGACCGACGCACGGCATCGTCACGTCGCACCTATTACAGACATGTATCATCATAATTAAACGTCGAAGAGTGAAAAAGCCAAAGCGAAATGGCAAAAACGGCTGCACAGAAAGTAAAGAGGACACCGAGAGAGAGAAAGAGGAAAAAAAAAACTAGGGATGAAAAAAAAGCAAGGGCAAAATGCCATTATGTAAAATGAAGTATGTATCGTTTGATATGCTATAGCCGCCCCTTTATCAAATATATTTTATGTATTGCCTGCCACTTTTTACTGCCACAATTTGTAGATGTTATACCGTCAAATTGATGCCTTGTGAAATATCATTATTGTTGATATCATTAGAATTGATTGAGTGCTTATACTAAAAGCATTTTGCTATTTATTTTATATAAATATACTTTTTTTTTATATTTAAAAAAATATTTATTGTTTTTTTTTTTTTTTTTGAAAAAATATTTTATTTTAAATATAATTTAAAAAAACTATTAATTTTAAAACAATAAAATGTTTGTTAATATAATTAATTTATATTAATTGAAAAGTTTTCAATTAAAGTAACAAAAAATAATTAATTTTTTTTTTCTAAATTTCAAATTTTTTTAATATTTTTACAGCCGATTTCATTAATCATTAAATTGCATATGGGGCTATTTAAAATTGCTATTAGTGCTCGTTAAGCATGTAAAAGCAAGTATTAAAAACTAGTATAAAACTACACACCGCTAAATTACAAACATAATTTTTGAAACATTAAAAAACTGCACGCACCGCTGATAATAATTAATCAGACTGACGAACAAATTGCAAACATATTTTTGTCGATAAAAATTAAATTGAAAATAAAAATAAAAAGTAAAAAAGCAAAAAAATTGACAAATCATTTTCAAGTTAATCATTAATTAAAATTTAAAATTACTGATCAATAATTAAATATACTTTGAAGAAACAAAAAAAAGAAGAAAAAAAAAAGAATAGAAAAAATAACAAAACAAAAAGTTAAAGGAACAAATCAGATTTTCGAAAATGAGGAAACAGGCGTCGCATTTTAGAGCAGCAGCAGCAAAAGTCTTAAGTCTCAACACAGTCTATTTACCGCCAAATCTATATAATATAAACGGAATGACAAATTTATACGGGTGCACGTCGTCTCGTAAAAGTACACCTTTTGCACACAGACAGTCAGCAACTGAAGAAAGACGTCGCTGCCGCCGCCGCCGCAGCCGCGGCACGCTGGGCGGATAATTTAGCAAAATATATTTCAGTATACTTCACAGACGTTTTGTGCACACATCTAAACTTACATTTACAACCTCTAAAACACCCATGCGAACCCATAAATTCGCAAATACTAATGCAAATTACATGCAGCTTTTCCAAGATAGTAGGTATACACCTGCATGTACTACTGGCATTGGTAATCATCACAAAACGTGAGAGCGGCGGTGGCGGTAGCGGTGGCGGCGGCAACAAAATATAAACAGCTACATGTATAGATGTTTAGCAGTGGCAGTAAGCAATACATGGAAGCAGCCAAAGAGAACATTGGAAAAACCATGTTCACGCTTTGCTTTGCTTTGCGCGCTCTTTGAAAGACAACGACTCGTGCCTCTGATGCTTATTACTGCGCTTTCCCTCTTTCTCGCCAGCAGCCTCCACGTCTCCGCACACGATCCGCACACACATATCAGACCTGGAGCTCTCTGCGTGGCGATGAAACGAAGAGAAAACTGAGAACTGGGAAGCCAGAGGAAGATGGGAAGCTTTTATTGCTGCTGTTGCTTCTGTTGCTTCTAGTGTGACGTAAGCGCGTCTTATAATGTACTTACGAGTAGATGTATACAAGTTTAGAGCGTCGCTGTGTGTTTTGCATGTGTTTGTACGTACCGTACATTTATGCAGAGCAAGTACATCAAAAAGCCGCGAGTTGCTTAATGAGGAAATTAATCACTTTGGGCTTTGCAAACATTTATGGATCTATATTCTATACTATATACATACATATATGCACGTATATACAAACATATAATGCGAGTACATATATTGAAGAGAATATGGAACTTCTTCAGTTTGTCGATCGCTATGAAGGAACTTCGGTTTTCTGTTTGCTTTTACTTTAAATATTTAAATGAAAAAAATACCAATTTAATTAATTAGTTAATTAAGATTTTTCAACTTATAAGTTTCTACTATGGAAAACTATTTTTTATTGATAGAGAAACATGTTTTTTTTATTAAATAAGTATTTTTTTGTTAGATATAAAAATGCATTTTTTATCAGTAATTTAAATAAAATAATCAATATAAAAACAAATCATTTGAAAATAAACTTTTTCAGTGAAGAAAATCGCTATAAAAGAGCTTATAACTTATTTTTGCTATAACTTCAAACATTTAAAAGAAAAAACATAAATTAAATTAGTTAATTAATTGGTTCAACTTTTAATAAGTTTCTACAATAGAAAACTACTTTTTATAGATATAAAAAAATGTTTTTCAGTAAATAAAAGTTTTTATTTTCATTTTGATGATAACTTAAAGATTCAAAAAGCAAAAATCACTTTAAAAGATATAAAAAATTCATTTTTATCATTAAATTAAATTAAATGCTCTATACAAAAAGACATAATTTGACAATAAACTTCTTCTGTAATTATATTTCTTCAGTTTGTCGATCGAAATGCATAACTTATGAAATTTATTAACTTAATTAATTTAATTTATAATTTAAAAAACAAAAAGCAAATTTACATACCGAATAACTGCTTTAATTTTCTTTGGTTCTTTATTATAATAATTAAAAGTTTTTGCAAGGCAACACTAGTAATTTAAAAAGTGAATTTTTATCACAAAATTAAAAATGATTAAAGCGCCCTATATGAAAACAAATCATTTGTCAATTTCTTCTTTAGTTTGTCAATCGAAAGGCGTAACTTATAAAATTAAGAAAGATTTGCTTTGACTTTAAATATTAAATTTAAAAAAATCAAATTTAATTAAAAAATAACTGCTTTAATTTTCCTTGATTATTACTAAAAATAATTAAAAGTTTCTGTGTGAAAAAAACTTTAAAGATTTATAATAGCTATTAAAAGTTTTTGCCAGTAAAAAAAAAACTAATTTAACTATTAAAAAAAGCATAAAAAGTGAATTTTCATCATTAAATTAAAGACGTACAAAATGCCCTGTATAAAAACAAATCATTTGACATTTATTTAAAATTTATTAGTCGTTTGGTGGAATAGATAAAGAAGGAATTCCGTGAGAGAAAGAGAGAGCAAGCAAGCAAGCGAGCTGCTGCTAGATAGAATGCAACAAGTCTCTCGATTGTGTCGCGTTCGATTAGATTGCCGCGCGATCGCTATCGTCGCCAAGTCAATAATTTGATAACTTACATAATGCGAGTGTCAACATCCTGTACGGCTTACCTGCAACACAAAAAATCGAAAAATCATGTCAGTACAAATGCGAAGCAAACAATTTATTAACAACTTATCATAACAACAACGCAAACCTACATTTATTACAATTTCCAAACAAAAAGAAAGTTGCTGGAAAATTATATTAAGTGCCATACATTAAAGAGCAATTTGTCTAGTATTCGATTTTTCCACACTTAATGCGATTTGTAATTAAACAGATCGCTTTCGTCCGCAACTCAGCACCGACTGATTTATATAAATTCCCTTTTGAATAAAATCAATGAGCAGCGGCGGCAAGAAGCAAAAGCTGCGGTAAACGAAGACTGATTTAGCTTAAGAGCCGCACGATAATTATTTATAGGCGCTAGGCTAATGGAAAAGCGTAATTCGACCACCAGGTTCTAAGTCTTCCAAGTCTTCGAGTAACACCGAACACTTTTATCCCATTTTATTTAATTTTATTTTTTATCGCCTAAGGCACAGAGAGTATAATGCCGCAATGGCCAAAATAGAACAGTTCAGCACATAAAAATGTTGGAAGATTAAGAAATAAACAACTGAAAGAAAGAAAATGGACGAACGGCGATCAAAGACAATCCAATGATTTACGATGTCGATGTATGTGCCAGGAAAAAAAAATCGCCGAGCAAAAAAAAAACCAAGTTGAAATTCTAGAATTAGGCTAGGCTACTTTGAAAAATTTATTTAAGCGAAGCTTAACGCTACGCGCTTATCTGCGGCCGCCTAAATTTCATTTTAAATTTAATTGTCCCCACTTAGAGTGTCCATTAGCGTTTCAGGTTTGCTTTTTTGTGTCTGACGTTTTAAAAACCGGAATCCTCTGTACATATTTTGTTTTCCTAATGTTTTTTTTTTTGTATGTTGTTAATTCGCTTATAAACTCAGTAAACATTTTTTAACCATTTAGTATTACTTAAAAATAAAATTATTTCTTTAAAAACTTTAAAATAAAATTATCTGCGTTACTTTTCTAAATTAAAAATTAATGAAAAATAAATTTTCTATTGAAAAATAACTTTTTTGTTGTTGAAAATTTTATTAAATTAGACAATAAACAATGAGAAGAAGAAAAAAACAATTGCTTGCTAAAAAAACGTTATTACAACACAAAAAAAAATAATGACAATTCTTTGAAAACAAAAATATCATTAAAATTATTCATAAAAATAAACTTTAAAATAAAATTTCCTTCGCTAATTTTACAAAAAAAAAATATTTTCCTTAAAAAAAACATATTTTGACATTTTTATAGCATAAAATAAAAAAAAGGAAAAAGAAAACAAGAAACAATTCCTCGCTAAAGGCAAAGAAGTCATTACGACACAAAAATAACAACATTGCTTTGAAAAAAAAAAATCATTAAAATTGACATTGGCCTATTACAAAAAACAACATTGCATTACTTCAGTCATATAGAAACGTAGAATATAGAAAAATCCAATTAGCTTTTATTATTTTCCATAAGAAGAAAACAATCATATTTACTGCAAAACCAATCCTTAAAAAAAAAAAAAAAAAAAAACCAGTGGAAGAAAAACAGGGGGAGAAATTCAGTCACCTTTCTTTGGGGTTGTCGCATTTGGGGTTGCGTGACGAACGTGCGAAGCGAAGCAAGAGGTGCGGGCAGTCCGGTCAGCATGGGCTGCATGTGCACCGGAGGCGGCTGCAGATGCAGCGGACCACCAGGATGGATCGGCACCGCGACCATCTTCTGCAGCGGTACACCCCACGGCAAGTACCACGAGCCCGGATGATGCTGCATTTCTTCACTACTTCTTCACTCCAGTCACCACAATACGATAACAGTAACGATTACGAATGCGAACGAAAAACAAAAAACAGTACTCCCACTAATTTTTTTAAATCGTTTGTCTTTTAACGGCTATTAACAACGTCAAGCAATAAACACGTGTCCATCACCGAACAATTAATTAATATACGAATATTACTTAATTCTTAATTTAAAATTCAACGTCGAAATTGAATTTACATTAAAGTTATACGAACACTTCTTAAAGGAAATTCCACTGCCGCAAAGGTGAAAAAACTTTAAGCTCCATTTTACGAATACAGCACTAATTATTTTTTTCCTTTTAATAGTTTTCCTTTTTGTTTTTTCCAAAAATTTAAACTTTTTTTTTTTTTTAATATCTTTCAATTAATTTTTTCCGTTTTACTTTCGTATTTTTTAAATTTATTGTACCACTAAACGGTTAATGATAATTTATTACTTATCATTAGCAAGCAGTTTTATTATTGGAGACGCGCAATACGTGCGTCTCAAAGTTTTTAAATAGTCGAGCGGCGTCCGCGAGCTGCAACAGTAGACTGGTCGCGTCGCGCGATTCGAATCGCGGCGGAGGAGTTCCTGCAAAGCGCAGCAAGTAGCAGCGGGCAGGGTGGTGGGCAGGAGCGCTCTGTGTAGCCGTTGATTTTGCTGCTTCTGCCGCCGCTGCCGCCGCCACTGCTCTTGCTGGCAACCGAAGCGTCGTAGCTTTTCGGGGGGTACGTAGAATGCTGTTGCTGCTGCTGTTGTCGTACTGACTACCACCGGGTAGCACAATGGTTCACGGCGTCGCGGCGCTCCTATCTTCTGAAGTACTGAACTTTCAGTATTATTATAGGGTCGTGCGTGATAGCCTGATGCTGGTTTTTCGAATTTATTTGCACTGTAGGCTCTTTACTAGCCGTTCCACAAGCAATTTTTTTTAATATACTTTATTGCTGTTTTTCTTCAATTTTTTATTGTTCTTTAAATTAATTATTAAATATATTATTAACCAATAGATTGAATCATTATTTTTTTGAATCTATATAAAAACTAACTATTTTTGTTTCCAATTTTATAAGAAAAAAATTTCTTAGTAATAAATAAAACATTAAAAAATAAATAAATAAAAAAGATTTTCGTTTGATTAAAAAGGATAATTATGGACATTTATTATAATTAATAATAATAACAACCGATGAATTCACACAATAAGTCTTAAGTGCGCGTACCCTATAAAAAATTCACCAATCAATTTAACGCTAATGATTACAATCGATCACAGCTTAACGACATTGTTTTGCCGCCAAATAAAGTGACATTAAGTAAATAAGTATAATCGATGAGCATTAAAATAATTTGTTACTGCTGTTACTTTTTTTCAAACACCTCTCCTCCACCATATACTACTTGCGTACAGCTGACAAAGGACAGAAGAAAAAAAAACCGAATCGTCGAAGCAAATGTAGAGAAAAAGAGGACGATAAATATATATACAGAGGCAAACCAAAAGGTACACTACAGCATATATATACTAAACGCATAAAAAAGCTAAAAGGATAATAATGGTTACCATTCGAAATGGGCTCATCAAGCTCATAGGAAAGGGACCATTTTTCACTCGCTACAGGCCATTGTATTGCCTACTATACATAAAGAGTTATCTAATTCGAGAGCCATGGAAAGCAAAGCAAAGCAAAAAAAAAACACAGAGAGCGAAAGACAGAGCGCACGAAATACAAGAGCTCTGAAGAAGTAGGTAAAGTATATAAATTGGATAGTTCAGTCACGCATATGCATATTAAAACAATTTTAGCGATTTTCGCTCTTGTTAAAAGCAGCTGCTGCTTTCCTTCAACGGCTTCAACGGAGGAAAACGGTCCAGTAGTAATGTACTACTTGAAGTCTTTAGACTCTTTCTTAAGTAAAAGCAAATCGTAATTATTTATTTCATTTATTTCAATACCTAGCTCGTGCTGCAAAGTTTTCTTTTTCTTTCTTAAATATTAATTAGTTCTCGGTGAATGTACTATGGGAAAATTTTGAACTCCTAAACGAATAAAAACAGATTCTGTTTTTCAAACAAAACAAAAATTTAAAAAAAAAAACTACAAAAAGAAAAAAAAGTAAAGCAAAAAGCGAAGAAAAAGCAAACTAAACAAAAAAATAGTTAACAGCCGTTTAAAACAGAAACGTCAAAAGGCAATTAATTCCGGGCTTTGCACACCTAATTTGAAGCTCAGCTAAAATCTTCCCGGAGTATATTTTCGGTCTACAATATAATCTAAATCTAAAATCCAGAGAAGACAAAACCGGCTAGAGGGAACACATGTTGTGCACCGCATCTATAGCTTACTTTAAAAATAAACTTATTTATACGCATTTGGAGCTACTGCGGGCTACTGCAGAGCACTGTAGACGAGGGCATTTCCTATTAATTACCGTATTACGTGCGCGCCCGCACAATTTTTTCCTCTTTTTTTTTTTCTTCTCTAAAACGAATACGACCGGTGAAACGTTAGCAGGCTCTGCCGCCGCCGCCGCCACTGGAAACCTAATAAATTTCGATTATATCTGCTGAAATGCCAGCACACTGTATAATAATTGCGCGCTGCTGCCGTTGCTGCTGCTATTGCTGCACATAGAGGACGAGAGAGAAAAAAAAGGATAATCGACTTTTATTGTTCTACGTTTTACGTGATTCGCCTTGTCCATATTTGCTGATACGCCGTGCCGATTACCATTATCGAAACATATCGTTTATTGTTTTAATGTCGTCGGCAAATAAATAATCCTAAATCTCCGGAACACTCCGAATGATAAACAATTCAAGTGTACCACCGTATTTATGTAATAACGCATAAAATTCCTAATGCACTCACTCTATACTGCCAAGTTGAATGGCTTCCGAGCAATAAAATCCGCACTGTTATTTGCCATTCGAGCCATCAATTCGATTAATATTATTATTAGTTACTTCGTGATTTTTTCTATTTTATTTTTATTTTATTTATTTTTTTGGTTAAATATTGAAGAGATTTTCATTTATTTTTAATGTAATGCATTAAAAAGTGCAATTTCTGAATTTCTTATTGTCGATATAGTTATTTAAATTTAATTTAAATTTAATTTATTATTATATTTATTTGTTCATTAAAAAATAAATTAATATTAATTAATTTTTGAATTGACGAGCCAATTAAAAAGCTGTACAAATATAAAAACGAATGTTTGAGCTTTTCAGTGATTTTTTTTTAAATTAAAAATTAACCCCCGGGCATTCTATAAATAGTCAAAAAATTAATTACAACATGAAAATTAATAAAATAAATAATTATTGCTATAAAAGAAGTTATTACAATCCAAAAATAATAACATGTAGTTTGAAACAACCAAAAAATAATTAAAATTATTAATAACAATATAAATAAAATTTTCTTCACTTTCATCTTTTTCATTAAAATTACAAACATAAAAAATAAAAATAACCCCATCATGGCATTCTATAAATATTGAAAAAAAAATATTAGAATGTCGTAATTAATAAAATAATTTAAAAATTAAAAAAAAACTGCCAAACAAAACAATAGATAGAGCTTTTGCATAATTAAAAAGACAATGCCGATTTAATAACCATATAGCCAAAGTAAGCGCAGCATCAGAGAAATTCACAAATCATCGGCGAAACGAAATCAAATACTATTATTTTATCAGCCACTAATGATAATAAAACACACAGAGACGTATATTAATTTAAATTCAAATTAATAATCAACAATGGGCAATTATATATAAAGCCACGATATACTATGATAAAATCAATTCCAAACAATAATAATTGAAAAAAAATGAATTTATAAGTCGCTGAATCCAATCGAATTATTTCAGCATTTATCGAGCCTATTACCGCTTTTTCCTCCTTCTACTCGTATCTAAACTATTGCTATTGCTATTTCTATTGCTATATGTGCTGCAAATAGATAAAATAAATTTGCATATTATACTCGGTACATGACGGACGGACGGACGGATTCTCTGTGGTCGCGCCTGTGCCAAATTGATAATTTCAGTAATTAGTCGCGCACATACAGCTCGAAATAGTCCCCGGAAAAACTGCTTTATTAATTACTGGCACTGCATGCTGCATGCCGCTCTCTTAAACAGTACTTGTCTGCTTCTCATGCGTTACAACGAGACACGCTATGCCGCTTGCTTGCTTACTTGCTTGCTTGCTGCAAATATCTTTTCATCGTGAAATTGATTAATATTCCCGACGGCCTCTCTCTACTTTTATTTATAGCCGGCTCCTTATCTGCCCAATTGGCCACCGCTAAATCACATCGTCATCTAACAAAATATTTCTTTTTTTGCTTTTAAGGAAGTGATTAGTGATTAAATTCAAATTTTCATTTCTTTTGTTTTCTTTTTTTTAAGGAAGTGTAGGGTAGTAAATCATTTATTATTTTATTAAGATTTTCTTGGAAAAGGACCTGTCTTAAAGAGGGCTACTTTAAGCAAGGAAAATGCCCTAGTGATAGAAAATTTAAAATTAAAAAAATAAGTATTTAATTGAAGTAATCAGGGAAGTCGTGATGTGTCTAAAGGGACTTCTCGCAATGGATGCTGTGTTTTACATTGAGTTACAATGAAAAAATTAAACAACTTCGTAATTATTTCATTTGAAATAAACGGATCAATCTTTAAAACATAATTCTAATTTTATTTCAATAAGTTTTATTTGTAATTATTTATCAAAAATTTCGAAGCCTACAAATTGTATTCCCTAAAAAATATGATTTTTTCAATTTCTATAGCAATCATCGAGGACAATCATCCAAATTGTTATATCGTTGAAATCAGAAAAATTCCTATTGTTTTCATTAAAAAAAAAAACAGTTTATTATCTATATCAAAAATCAAGAATACCAGTGAATTTTTAATAATTAATTATATTGTATTTAAAAATATCAATTATGAACAATTATTACGTTTTTTCTAAGAAGGTTAGTTTCCTTGGAATAAAATATCAAAAAAAAAATCGAAGATTTTCAATCAAGATAATTCTGAAATCAGAAGACATATTCAATTTTTAAAAATGAATATAAATTTGGACGAAAAATTGACCCCATTTTTCACCATTTAACCAAATTTCTACGACAGATACGACGAAAAAAAAGTTCGATAATTCGATTATTGTATAATTCCTACAACAACAAAAATCTTCTTTTTTTTTTTTTCTTTTTTTTAGTAAAACCCCACGCGACTTTCAAGAGCGACAACTACATAGCTACCCAGATATACAGATAGAATCACATCGTCGTAGAAAATCGATAGGCGATTGTTCGTTTTCCATATATGTATGTATGATAGAGGTTTATATGGTGTGATATAAATTGCGCAAATATTATTACAACAAATGGCGCAATATACTATACGTATATAAGGTACGTATTTGCACACGCGAGCACTGCAATTACATTTCGGTATAACGTACAATTAACACCGGAAATACAATGCCTAGCTGTTAGCTTTTTTGGTCGCGATCCAAATTTTCGTCGGTCAGAGATTCCATTTCTTCAAAACTTCGTTAACCACCACATACATACATATATTACATTACCTACTATACAGAGAAAATCTTAATTTAAACATTCTTCCTTTGTTACTCTCTAATTCTCCATCTCCAATACGTTCACCTCACTCATTTACTTGCGCGCGTCTGCATGTGTCAGTGTTTCCAGTGTTTAGACGTAATGAAAGCCCGGCTTACTTCGAGCTTTGAGCTAATAATAAAATGTTAGCAGATAAACTTAATATGCGAGACCGGTATTTTAGGGGGATTTAAACGAAAGAGAGAGATATTACTTCTTCTTATTCTTCGGCTCTGTGGCTCTTCCTTCGGCTCTTCCTTAGCTGCCCCTCTTTGCTCGTCTCTGCGCGTCGCTCTATTCGCTAGTGCCCTGAGGTATTTCTTGTCCGTGACGTGAAATCATGTGCCGCCTTTATTGAGACATTTCGCTGCCACCAACGAGCGCACTACCCCCGCAATAGGACGACAGACATCGGACGCACGAGAAACAAGTAGAAAAAAAAATGTATACGTATAATGTACAACAGAAGAAGAACAACGGTTTGCAAGGGGTTGGAATTTCTCTCTCTCTCTTGTGTTGTTTGAGCAAACAAAAGGACATCGAAGTGAAAGTCGCAGACGGTCGCGCGTTAAGAGTGCGACGACCACTTTACTTCAGACCACGTATAAAGTACACCATACTGCAATACCGTATAGATAGCTGGATAGCTGCAGGACCTTCACCCCCAATTAATATAATTTATTCGGTGCTACCACCAGCTAGCTCTCTTTCTCTCTACATACATATTCCCTCTTTTTGCGACGGTTTATGCTATTTGTTTTCCAGCAGCGTTTAATTGCAAAACGAATAGCTATAAAATCGATGCTCGTTTGGCATAGTTTATATGTTGGCAGTTTAAGATTAACATAATAATGAGTTTTCTTCTGCTTTGCTCACTTCATTGCATTGTATGAATAAATTGCCCTGTTTCTTAGCTTATTTTTGCTTTTAAGTAAATTTATAAGTATGTAATTAAAAATAAATTAAATCAAAAGTTGCAAGGTATAATTATAGCAATAGTAATAATCATAAGCTTAATTATACATTTAAAAAACTTTGAAAATTATAAAAAAATCAATTTCATAGAATATATTATTAATTACATACAAAAAAGAAAGTTGATTTTTCATTAATGCTTGGCCCCTGAAATTTTAATTCTAAAACCCTGGGGATTTTTAAGTAAAAAAATTAGCACATTTATTTTAAAAAACATTTGCTAATATAAATTGTGTACAACATACAAAAGTAAATTTCAGATTTTATCATTAAATTTAATGAAAAAATTAAGTTTAAAATTAAAAATTAATTACAAAAATATTTAAGTTATAAAAAATATAATAAAAAATCGATTTCAGGGAATTACTAATTAAGAACAAACAAAAAAACAACTTTTTATTAATGTTTGACCTCTAAAATTTTAATTTAAAAACCCTTGAAAAAAAAAACAAGTAAATTTAGGAAACCATTTGCCAATATAAATTTACAACATACAAAAATAAATTTCATATTTTATGCTAAATTTAAAAAAAAACGACTTTTTTAAGTTCAAACAAGGTCATAGCTATAAAACTAAAAGTAAATCCTCCATTACTTAATTGTATAAACAATTACTTCGCATAGAATAATAAACAAATAAAAAACCTTGATGAAAACGAATTCAATTGAGTCTTCTTTGTTGCCAAAGTTACCAAACCATCAAGTTTTAATTAATTAGTTTTACACTAATTTTTTACCGGTGATTCTCAACTATTCAACATCTTGAATAATACAAACTGTAAAAACTTTAGTCTATTTGTAAATTCT
Source organism: Holobus sp. GC000080 (assembly GCA_030556065.1). Lineage (NCBI taxonomy): Eukaryota > Metazoa > Arthropoda > Insecta > Coleoptera > Staphylinidae > Holobus > Holobus sp. GC000080. The sequence continues at coordinate 1,121 of JASKGO010007843.1, read as the reverse complement.
TTTACAAACACATTTTCAGATAAATTAATTTAATAACAATTTAGTTTTTTTGCTTTGCATTTATAATTTTAAAATATAATATAAAACTGTCATCTTAAATCGTTAAAATTAGAAAAACTAAAGTTTCTAAAATCTAAGAGCCAAACACTACAACTTGAAAATGCACACAGAGTAACAGTATTAGAGAGACAAGCGGGCATAAATAAACTAAAGAGAAATCCTAACTTGCTCTGCGTCGCGCAGAGAACAAGCAGAAGCTACAAGCGGCTGAGAGATATTAAAGGGGCATTTCGGCGGCAAAGTGTCAACAGGACGTTTTCCTGTTTATTGCGAACCCTATATACGAGCAACATACATGTATTATAGGTAGATGGGTGGGTGGCTGGGTGTCTGGTTGGGTAAATGCCACCACCACCTGAACGCAACTACAACTACATCGACAACCAGCAGACGACATTTAGAAAGGGTGCAGAGCAGGGCGCAGGAATTGCACGCGAAATTAAATTACAGTAACTAACAGCGGAACTTCTATTAAAGCTTCATTGAATAAAATATAACAGATGCAAAACTATATTTACAGAATATAGTAGGTAAACGGAATGTATATAAACTATACGAAGCGAAAAACATAATCCGGAAATATTTGCGGGACGGAAAAAGCGTCTCAAAGAGCGGCCCGCTCGGAAGAGAGGCCTCTGCAACTCTCGCAACTCGATATACATAATTTCATTAAAACGAATATCGCGCAAATTCCGCCGCCGCGCCGTCCCTTTGAGAACCCTTTTCATGTTGCGTGAGTTGCCACGGCACACGTATATACATCAAAAACGCTTTTACCATTTTACCATCTGAAAATACACAATAAAAATATTTCATTGAAGTCCCACCTCGGAAGACTGCTCTTTAATTATTATTTTTCTGTCACTTTTTTGTTTAACTTTTTTTTTTTTCATAAATAAAATGATGCAACTTTTTGCTATTAATAAATGCCATTTTTTGCAACCAGAATATTAAATTATTAATCCCAAAACAGGACATTATAATAATCGATATCAGCACCTTTTTTGCTAATGCTAGCGCACATATTCGAAAAACGAATCTAATTAACTGAGCACACAAAC
>JASKGO010007840.1:0-28244 GCA_030556065.1 Holobus sp. GC000080 | reverse complement strand
CGGACTCATACTGCCGTATCGCGAATATAACATCTTGTATTGCACCATTTGAAATTAATATAAAACAAGTACATATATAATTTAATATAGGCAACTAGCCAAGATGATTTTGAACAGTTCAATGTCCATATAATGTAAATTTACCCGGCGCCTTCACTTACCCTTTCAAATATAACAAAAACAATAATTATTTTTATACAAAATATTTATATTAAATTTCCTAAAACATATTAAATAAATATTCCTGAACAAATAACATACTATAATAAAAAATAATAAAAAAATTGAAGCTACTGCTAAGGGAACCAATTTTTTTTTTCAAAAGACAATATTTTGACAAAAAAAAATTTGAAAATAAAAGATTTTTGAATATATTGGGAAATTTCATTAAAATTAGTATTATTAGTAACAACTTCCGGTATAACTTAAACGTTTAAAATTAAAAAAAATATTTCAAATGGGCAGTATGTCATGAAATTCAAAATTAAGGCTGATTTTTTTGGTTTTTCACAAATCATTCAAAAAATTTGGTTCTATTGTCTTAAAACACCCTGTATATACTTCTATTTACCTTTCTTTATTATATCAGTTTTTTTTTTATTTATAAAAAATACTATTTCTTTAAGATGCAAAATAAAATAATTTTGTTTGCTCACGTAATTTACGTACCCGGCGCCTTCACTTGGCGTTCTCATTGAAAAACAGAATTATTAATTTAAATACAAACTTTTTCCATTTAATATGGTAAAATTAGATAAATAAATATTCTTTATTCAATATTATTATAATTAATTTAATTGTTGTTCATTTTTTTAATGGAAATTAAACAAAAAATTATGCATTGAAAGCAATCTCAATTAGAGAAAAAAAGTCCTATCGGATGCCAACAAATTAAAACTAATTTAACAATAAAACAAAAGTAAAGATTCGTAAGATATTATATAATAGATAAGAAATTTTATTATTAAGTTGGAAAGTTAAAAAAAAAGTGAAAAATCTAAAAATTCAGCAAGAAAAACTAAAATTTCGCTTTTTAAAATCAGCTTTAAAAAAAGCAAATAAACAAATGGAAAATATGAAAAAAAAAGTAGCCCATAAAAATGATCATACGGAAATAAAAACAAAGTGCAAAAAAGAGAAGTCGTTACAAGGGAGTTCTATTCTACCATTGCGGTAAAGAACGACGATTCTTAAAGTTCATGCCCTTCGGGGAATTGTTTCATCTTTTTATTGAAACACTTTTGCGTTTTGTTTTTTGTTTGCTGCCGCTCTTACATATACACAATATTCTTTTCACATATATTTTCCTCTGTATAATTTTATTCTATTTCTCCGTCTCCGCGTTCTTCGAACAAGTCAAGACACAAACATAGTTTGAAAAAAAAAAACATTTCAAACAAAAGAAATAGAAATAGAAATGTAGAAAAACACTGAGCAAATGAGAGTAAATATCTAATATCATTAGGGGGTTCCGTTGAATGATACCGAATTACACATCGAATGGAGAAACTCTAACGCAATTTATGTCTCGGAAAGATAAAATAATACTTCCTTGATTAAGGACGATAATGGGGAAAAGGCTATTTAAGAGAAGAAAAATATTCGCCCGGCGTGATTAATAGACTTCATAAGCAACGTTTTCTCTGATTTCCTTTTGCGTCTCTCAATTATATCTGCGTAAACTTTTCCTCCTTTCTTTTCTTCTTTTTTACTTCGTTTTTTTTTATTTACTTAACTTTACTTTACTTTTGGTATAAAGAAGAAGTTTTTACATTTTTCACTGTCGGTTTTGTAAATTTACAATGATCTATTTACAGTATTTACGAGTACCAATAAAAAAAAGTTTCTCAATTAAGTTATAAAAATTAAAGGATTAAATAAAAAAAAAACTTAGAATTACAGAAAAATAAAAATGTCTCCGTTTACCAAATAAATGAAAACAAAAACAAAAAACAGAAAACATAACTTAAAAGTAGAAAATCGAATAAAAAAGTTAGATAATTTTTACGCGAGATTCAAAGTTATTTATGGACAGTTCAACTAGTAACATAACTTCCGAACCGGAAGCGGAAATTATAATTTTTTTTTTCGGTCGATGTCGGGGGCGTAAAATCGGTTATAAAGTTTGTGCCGGCGGCGCAATTATAAAGTGCCAAATAAAAAAGCATAAATTAAATCCGGCTACGAATGTTTACACGAGCGACGCCATAGTTTTTGTGTCCTTTTATGAGCGTCGGTGTCGTTTCGTGTTTCATAAATCTCCCGTCGGCGTGTCCGGACGCGAAAACCGAAAAAAAAAAGAATAAAAAAAACACGAAATACGACACGAAAATAATTTCGGTAATTTTACGAGAGGTGCACACACTTTCATTAAGCGTTTTTCTCGCTCGCCCTCGGCGCGCATTTGCCTAAATTAACTTTTTGCCTTTCTAAATCGTCCCATTTGCACTTTTTGCCGATAGTTTTTTCGAGTTTTATCACTTGCAAAGCCCCAAATGAAACTTAAAATAATACAGAAAGAAGCCAAATATTTGCTTTTTATGTTTTTTTTTCCTTCTTGTTTTTTGATACAATATATTAGGTATTGCGAATGCAATTAAATCTGCTTTCGGGCCCTTTGTTATCTTAATCCGGCAGTTCGTTTTTCCCCTTAATGAACTTAACTGCGGACCGCAATGATGTGAACCGACTATAAACTTACTTGTAACTTGTAATCAAATTAATAGCAAGCTTTCGCTATTTTTCCACTCGCTTCGAATCAGTAGGTAATTGGCGCAAACGTTTTTCCTCTCCAATTCCGTCCGTGTTCTCCGCTATCCCTTTCAATTTGAGATGTTTTTAACCGAATGAAGAACAAGAGTTTTCCGCACTCTTCGCGTCCCTTTTTTTTTTCTTCTTCGGCAGCCCGGCTGCGCCCTATCTTGTACAGTTTCCCAGTGACTGAATAATGGAAATGCCAGGCTCAACTTGCGATCCTAACTTTTCTCATTAGCATTGTATTACTACAAATCCTCTACTTACATGAAGAGGTGTGTTTGTGTATGCGTGTGCGTGTATATATATGTGTGTGTGTGTGTGCGTTTGGGTGTGTAAAAGCTCCGAAAGCATACTGGCGCGGAGATAAAATGGAAAATTGCTTTCGAAACTTTCCCCGAAAACATTACGATCATTATACTTTCGTTATTGGGAATTATCGAAAATGAAATTCTTCCGCAGCAGGTGCTCGAACTTGGCTTCAAGCTTCTTCCGCCGTCGCGAATATTCAAGTATGGATACCTCGATATATGTTCTTGAGAAGTGTTAAGAGTTAAGAGATAAGGAGGGCGTGCATGGAAGTTTTTTCCGTTTTTTTTTTTTTTAGAAGGATGCTTTATCGTCGAAGGAAATTAAATCTCTTTGACAACTTTTTTTGTCAAACAAGTTTTGCTTTTTAAGTAGGTTTTTTTTAATGTTTTAAAGCCCTTTTAAGGGTATGACATTTCATTTCACCTCATGCATGTACTCGTAATAAAAAAGAGATTGGATTATATTTTTCTTTATTTGGAATTATTTTCTTCATTTTAATTAAGAAAATAATGTTTACTTGCTTCAAAATATCTATATCTTGAGTTACATTCTTTTCAATTCTTATTTTTTAATTATTTTAGTATAGTTTTTGCATCACTTGTTAATAAAATAAATTAATATTTGCTAAAAAATTAAAAGTTTTGCTTTTTAAGGTACATTTTTACTTATTTTTTGAGGAAACTAGACTTAATTTTAGAATTTTTTATTCTAAAAAGAAATTAACATTTAAAATTAAACAAATGTTTTATTTTTATTTCTTTTTAGGTCATTTTCTTTTTAATTAATATATTTTCGCTTAATTTGTTAATAAAACAAATTATTAATTGTAAAAAATACAGCTTTTACTTTTTAAGTCACATTTTTATTTATTTTTGAGGAAACAATTTTTTTTTTAATTTTTAAGTTTCAAAAGAAATTGACATTTAATATTAAACTAATCTTTGATTAAAATGATTTTTTTGTTTGTTTTTAAATATTGAAATTAAAAAAATTACTTCTTTAAATATTTCAAAATCTAATAAATTATAATTAATTTTTTGACATTTTTGATTTATTTAAAAATAGTCTTGGTATATTTTTATTAATTGTCGTCATTATTAAAAATAATCCGATAATTCATTCTTTTTTTTTCATTTTTAGTTATTTTTAAAATTATTTTTGATATTATTGGATCTTCTTTGCCCATTCACGCCCAAAAAGTTAATGACAGATAATAATTCGGTAAATTTGATGTTAATTTTATTTTGAAATTTAAATAATCTTAATAATTAATGATGAAATTAACATTTTTTTTTTATAATATTTTAGTTGCAAATTATTTCTATGCCTATTTTTGCATTACTAATTGGTTTTAATTTATTAATTTTAATTAATTGTTAATAAAATAAACTTAATATTGGTAAATTTTGAATCAAAAATCATTTAATAATTTAATTTTTTTCAAAACTGCTTTTAATTTTACCGTTTTTGATTTTATAATAAATTAGATTCATTTAATATTCAATTAAACTTTAACTAAAATCTTAAATTTAATTTCAAATATATTAATTGTTTTTTTTTTTAATTTGTAAATTGCTTTATGGTTCATATTTATACTTCTTCAACTTTGGTTGAAGTAGCATGGTTTTTTTATATTCATATTTTTATTATATTAATTGAAAACGATATATTTTTGCTTAGAAAAATAAACTAAAATTAATTGCAATATAAACTTTAAAAATAATAAAAAATTTATTAGCCCCATAATTTTTTTACGGCCTTCAAAGTGTATTTCATCGAATAGTTTGTAAAATTCCCATGAAAACAAAAATACTAATAAATAAGTAATGCATTTCATTGGTATTCCAATAATATTTTCAGAAAATAACCTCCCAAATTTAATTAATCAATATTTCCAAAACTAACTAAAACTTAATCAGTTAAAAAATAATAATAATAAAAATTAAATAGTGTAATAGAAGTGAACAATCAACAAAAACGTAATTATCAAATGAAACTGTCCAGTTTTTCCGATCGAAAATCGTAACGTTTTCATCAATAAAATTAATTCGTAGCGCTTAAAAGCTCCCATTGTGCATTTTTTTTTATTTTTTCCCCACATTTCTGTCTTCTCTTCTATACCTCAATTCCTCGCTATAGAAACCCACGAGGCACCGACACAAATATACATCGGTATAAAAGACTAAAAGAACACACTTGGCAAATCCAAGTGGAAAACTGATATCTCTGGCCACATTCAGAGCTCCATTCCGTTCGAACGCCCGGCGCTTCCGAATTAAATAAAAATTCATTTGGGAAATGCGGCGCTGCTTGCAATGCTTGCAAAAAAAAAAAGAAAAACGTGAAAAAAATACGAACAAAAGACATTTGAAAAGAATGCCCCCTAATGGCCGCATACATTATCATTCGGCGAAACATTTCAAACATTTAAAAGTAAAATTTCATTGAAAGCACTCACACACACAAATACAATGTAAATGTAATACAATGTAGATATGTAAATAAAGTATTCCACGTACTGAGGTACCTGGAGGGCCGAAGCATGAAAAAAACCAGTTGCGGATTAAATGCGCACCACTTATTTACCCCTTTTTGCGCCTATTTGCACAACACATTAAGCAACTCAATTTTCAAGCACCCCTTTATGCATGCACACACAAACACACGTGTAGCTATTTATTTGTTTGCACCGTCGAGTCAAATCTTAATTAACTCGAAGAGCGAAAAGCGTGCCCGGGAAAAACAGAATGGAGTCGCCTCGGAGAGTTTAGATAAACAAATTCGCATTTGCGTAGTGTTTATTGCAATGTTTTCCTCTTTGAAACGCGTTTAAAGTGCCGAAAATGTGTGGCGCGCGGAGTGAGTCTATTTTATGTGTCTGTTTATTGGGAAGTCATTACAACTTTATTTTGCCCCGGCACTGTTTTAAAATTTATACAGCGTTTAATTTATTATTGGTGCGAAGTTTGCAGCAGCAGCAGCAGCAGCATCAGAGGGCACAGAAGAAACTTTTAATGGATTTATTCATTCATGCTTTCTCAATGTTTGCGTTTTTGTGGCTGTGTGTGTGTGTTTGTGTTTATAGATGAGTTGAGCATTTATTTATGTCACCTGCACGTTTAAAACATAAACTAAATTAAAACAGGATTTGAGGGGGCGGTTGTGTGTTTCAACTCCAACGGAAATTAACAGCGGAATTCTTCTTTCTTGCACGCAGAACGGAAGTTACGACTTTCTCGTCCTCTTTTAGTTCCATACCACGCTCTTCGTCCTTGCTAATAAAAAATCGCACTGATGTTATTTAAACGTTACATTTCAAACGTTTCTTCTTCTTCTTCTTCTTCTTTGGCTTCTTCGTCTTCATCTATATTTGTGTGCTTCTGTATGGGTATTTTTTGGGTGTGCTTGTGTAGTAGGAATTTTACGACTCCGGTTTTTATGGACAGCTTTGGAAGTTTTCATTTTGAGTTTTCCAGCTTTTGCCTGCACTCGTATACTTTATTGATTTCCACCGAATTATTTATTACTTGATCTTTAAAATATACATCCCTCTGATTTAGCATCTACTTTACGCATCCTTGAATTATCAAAATTTTATCGGGTGATTCTTGTTTATTTATTGAATCAACGCGAATCGATAAATTGCCTGTGCGCTTCTTCTTATAGGCATGAAGTGTGCGGGGTAATGGATTAAATCCGCTTTATATGGTGAAATCGATCGGTTGTAAATTAATTATTAAGTAATAATGCTTCCTTAGATTAACATTAGCATCTAATGAAAGAGCTACTGTTTGCTCAAGTTATTGGTTTTTCGTATGAGTCATTGATCTTGGAATTTTCATGACGATCTTTTGGGGGTTTCGCTTCCTTTCTCTTATGATTAAATTCAATTTTTTGTTTTTATTATTTTATTAATTACACCGGTGTAATAGCATGTTCTTTTAATTCTAAGAAAATGGCCGGTTTTTTGTATTACTAATTTAATTTAAAATCACAAATGTAAAATTTAATTAAAAATTGCAAAAAAAATTGATATATTTAATTATCTTCTTTTGCTTGTTTGTACTTTCTTGTATAAAACCCCAAATTTTGTCACTCATCATATGCTCGTTGTTTAATTTAATTTTTAAAATTAATTTATAGGGTGTATTGTCTTTTAAATAATTTATAAGTACGCGGTATCCACTGCAAGAGTGTTTGGTCAACATATATTATGTTTATCGACGTAAAACAAGCAAATGGAATGTTTTAAAGCGGAAAAGAAACTCAGAAAATGCATTTTTTTTGTAATATTAATATTGAGAAGTTATTTTAAAACAATAAAAATAGAGTTGTTTTGAAAAGTAACAGTAAACCAATCAGCGGGAGTTATTTAAAATCATTTTAAATGTAATCTGAGCTGTCATTGGTCCATGGGGGAAATCCATGATGGCCGCCGCGGAATCCCCTTAGCAACCTTTGGAAGTCCCTGACAACGGAGAAATCTAAAAGAATTCCCATTTCAAACCCATATTTCTTTTAATATTTTTTTATTGATTTTTAATAAAAATTAATTAATTAATTAATACCAAAGTAACTAAAGAAAAAGATTTTTATTAATTTAAAACATTTACAAATAATAAAATTTGCCCATAATAATAAAAAATACCCGCCAACTAAGTTAAAATTTTGCTTGCCAAAAAAATAATTTCATTTACTGTTTATATAAAAGAATAATTTTTTGTGCAAAAATTAACCTTTTTTAACAAAGTTTTTTAACAAAGTAGAAAAAAGTAAAAATTGTTACTTTATTTCTATTTCTATAGCTGTAAACTTTCTTCGTTGGCTTGCATTTTAAAATAAATTAAAAATAACAGCATAATAACAAAATGAAGAGCATAATAAGCAAAGCAGCCAGGAAGCAAGGCATAAAAGGCAATATGTATGCTGATTCAGGGCTTTATTGGGCCGTTATTGCGTCAATAATAAAAACAGATACAACAGACACAAAAAAGAGGCGATCGGACACGCTACAAAAGCATAAGTTAGCGACAATATTCGAGCGCATTCTGGTGCAGAATGTCTCATCTGGAGCTCGTTTTCTGCATCCTCCGCCATAGATGCATACCTATATAGCAAGCATACAGAGTATATACCTATGGATGCGTCCGTTATGGCCATAAAAGACATTTATTCCTTTATAGTCGCAGAGCAAACAATGGCAAGAAATAGCCTTTGTCTTTGTACTTAACTGCTCCAACAAAAACTCAACTGCAACATCAAAGTTTATAAAGCTGCAGCTTTTTATCGTCCCCCGCACTTTTCCACTGATAATAATTGTACGAATATCTGTGCGCGATGCTCAAATATTATTATATCATAGTTTCAACCGGGGAAATATTTACAGTTTGTCTACCCGCACCACTCTATTGTACTGTTAATAAACATCAATCTGCCACAGTGATCATTTATTGAATATATTTACTTAGTATGAAATAATTTTGATTTATTTTTGATTAATAAAAATTTATACAAAAGGCAAAATAAATATTTTAGAAATATTTTTTGTTTATTTTTTTGATATGCGGTTTCCTTGTTGTTTTTTTTTGAAGCTTGGAAAAAGAGAAAATTTAATTTAAAATCATTTTGATTTATTATTGATTAATAGAAACTTATACAAAAGCAAAAATTACTAATTTTCAAACAATTTTTGTTTAATTTTGATATGTGGTTTTCATTGAAAGCTTGGAAAACGAGAAAATTTGATCAGAGTATGTAGAAAATGCTTCTGTATCTTTTGCATTTCACTTATTCATGAATGCACTTTATCGATCAGAATGTGTGGCCTAGTTTCTAGTTTTTCTCTTTTTTGTTTCCGTTTTTTTTTCGTACAGTAGTACGTATAATTCACGTTCTATGTTCAATGTTCAATGTATTGTTCCAGAAGCGTGGGCGATGGCAATCGGGGGTAGCGGTTAAATGCTCTGACTTTGGTCCGTTTGCATCAAGGTGAGTAATCCGCTTGCACGACTTGGCAATTGCAACAAGCCATGTAGGCCATAAATTCCGCTGCCGTGCTATTAATTTCCTAGTTATGTTTAGGTAAAAAGGCGATGATTTATCGCGCGGGGGTTGCACAGATTGTGCGGTGCGGGTGCGCCTATACTACAGGCCGGAGGCTAAAGCTCAGCAAAGCTCATTTAAGTAGCATTACCAGCCAGTAACGGGAAACTTGCTGAGCCTTATTTATTGCTGACGTCCTCTTTATTATCAAGTATCTAATACACTTTTTATTTTCTCTTGTTTTTTTTTACTTTTTTTCTTTTTAATTTTTATTCAAAAATTTAAAATTTAAATACTAATTAATTAATTAATTCTATGAAAACTAATATCATTTTCTGCATGTAGAAGATGATAATTACGATTTTAACGAGATGTAGGTTTAATTAAAAAGAATAGTTGATTTTAGAGCAGACCGTTGTGAGTCTAAAAGTTTAAAATATAAAAGAAACAGCCTTTTAATTAACCTAATTTTTGAAGCTTTGATTTTTTTCTATTGTTACGATTTAAAAATCTAAATAACTGTCTTTTTTTGGTTCCAAACTAAACAAACCAAAAACTCAAAGAAAGACAAATAATTGCATTATATTTTCCAATAAAAAAATTATATAGAAAGTAAGTAAAAATATTTTTTTAGTCCGAAAAAAATAATTTTTACTTTTATTATATTTGCAAGACCGTTTTTAATTTTAATTTTTCTTTTTTTTTAAGTAAAAGCTTGTCTTTTTCGATTTATTTTGACTTTTGCGATACTAGCAATTACTATGCAATTACTGTAAAGAATAATTATCATTAAAATTTAAACAATATCAATTTCGTTAAAAAAATAAATTGTTATCCACTTGAAAAATCAATTTTCGACTAATCGATGGTTTCAATTTAAAAAAGAAAATAACTTTCTAATTGTTCATATCAACAATACCAAACTTACCAAACTTTACAGCAAAATAAAGCCAAATAATAACATATTGTTTAGTAAAGATTATTAAAATAAAAAAGTATCTTATAAAAACTTTAATTTTATTCAGAATAAGAAAAACACAATTTTTGCAATTCCTCTACCCATTCTAAAATCTCTTTAACCCTTTTAAGCAATATTTAGTAATACCTTTTATTTCAATTCTGATTGTAACATGAATTACAACAATAACTAATTACCATCGAAAATGTTAAAATATGAATTTGGTATTAAAATGAAAAACAAAAACAAAAACAGTGTAAATTTGCTAGTGAAAGTATAGCGGAATTCCATAACCGATTGCGGTCTTTATTTTCCCCGTGGGGCAACAGCTGTTCACTATCTGTGTTTTCCTTTAAGTAAATTGGTTTGTTGCGGTTTGGTACACGCGTACCGCCATTTATCAAGTAAAAGGAGTCAGAGATGCCGTAGGATTTGCCAAATTTCCGGCTTTGTTGTTGCGATTACGCTTTTTGTGCGCCGCCCCATGAATAATGGGCCACTTTTACCAACTTTAAAACATTGCAAACCGTCTTCAAAAGAGATAGAGAAAGACTCTTTGCAACAGCACAAGCATAGCTTTCCAGGACCATTAATATTCCATTCATTTTTCGGCGCATAAACAATCCACCGACTTTTTTTCGAAAGCAACGCGCAATATATATGCAAAACTTTGCGAAAAGTGGAAATCGATTAGCGATTCGAGTTTTCATATTTTCCGTATTGTTGCCGGTTGGCAAAGTGATCCTTGTTGCATCTTTACTGTGAAGCCGTGACACTTCGAGTGTCCTTCCGCTGAGGGTGCGACTCTTCTATTGATCAAGTTGACTGCAGACTTTATTCTTTAATGAAAGAAAAATAGGAGAGCATGTACGGAGAGCACTTAGTGCTTATCAAAAATTCAGAGATTAAAAGCGGGAGACTGACGAGACGAACATTCACATACAATGTACAATGCTAGATGATGAAGAAGAAGAAGATGAAGAATAAGAAGAAGAAGAAGAAGAGCCGGCTGCAAGATAACTTTTATTTATTATACTTTCTGCAATGCTTTCGTTTCGCGTTCATTGTACACGGGGGCGCGAAGTTAGTTAGTTAAAATGTATATTATACGTGGGAAGCGTTTGCACTTTATCTCTTTTGTTACTTTTGCTACGATTTGCTTGTTTGTTTGAAAACGAAGCGCGTAAATTTACAGATTTACCCGAGGCAAAGAAAGGACCTTTGTCCTTTGCCTGTGTCGCAACGACGTCTTGAATGGCGTGAAATTTATTTATGATTTTTTCCTCGGCAAACTCTTTCTGGGAGAAGAGAGTGCAAGATGCCCGGCATCCGCATCCAGCGACTTGAAAATCCATAGAGAGCGCATTGATTTACGAATGTAATGGAGCTTTGGTCCTTTTTGCAGGACTTTTCATGTCCGCGCTACACACGCCCAAATTTACGAGCGCGCCAAGCTGCACCGGTTCACACGCGAACCGCATTTTTATCCGTCCGATAAGAAAGTTTCGAGGGCGAGGAATGCAAGCAAGCAAGCAAGCTGCACAGCGGCCGAAGCAGCACTAAACAATTAATTTCGGTTTTGAATAATTCAAATGTGCACAAGGGTCTCACGCTTAATTAAATTGTTTATATTGTGTATTGTGTGTGTGTGTAATTTAGTGGCCTGCACAAAGAACCCGTCCGAAACTATTTCCAAACATATTTTGCCTGTGCAATGCGGTCAAATTCTCAATGCATAATTTAATGCTATTAATGACAAAATTAAAATTTAACTATTTATTTAACTATTTTAACTATCATTCATTTGGTAATTTATATTTAACTGAAGGAAGGAATTGTTTGTTTTTTATATTTGGATTTTGGTTTATTTTGCAGGAATTCCATGAGTTCGGAACGTCCTTTCGACACTCCTTGTCGGTGAGTAAAGCTAAAGTAAAACTGCAAATCGACCGGAAACATAAAAGCACGTGAGTTATGGCTACGAAACCGGATGTAAATGTAGCAAGGAATATCGAAATTGATATTATCCTGTTTCCTTATCCTTTAGCGAATACAATAAGACCAATAAAACTTCTTCTCAACAGTATAGTATATGCTGTGTGTAGTTTAGGCTTTATTCTTTTACTTTATTATTTCAAATAAACGCGGAGATTTTTCTTTACTTTCTTTACAAACTGCTTTTAGGGCTTTTTGCAGCTTATTTTACTATATTGACAGTTAAGTTTTATGTTTAAAAAAATAAAAATTCTGCAGTTATGAAATTCAGGGTTTATTATAGTTGAGGAAAGTAAGATTGTGCCCAAACTATTCAATATAATTATTTTTTTATTCTTCACTGATGCAAACAAATTTATGAAGAAAATAATTTGAAATTATTTTAGGTTTGAATTTTTTTAAATTTATTTTTATATCCCTTAAAATGTTTTTTTTTTTTATTTGATATTTCTCAATTTTGAGTGACACCATTGAATTTTTTTTTTTTTAGAAAAAAAAAACAAAAGAAAAACACTGTATTATATTTATAGAGACATCCTGAATAACAAACGATATTTTTTTTAATCATTATTTCAATATTGATGTGACAGTGGAGAAAATTTTAAATTTTATTAAATAGTTTTGGCACAATATTACTTACCTTCAACAACGTATCACCCTGTTTATATTTTTTCCAATATTTATTGATTGGATAAAATTTTTAAGTTGTTTGTATTTAAATGATGAGGATTATTTGCGTGAAAAATAATTATTTTGATTTTATCAAAATAACTAATAAAATAAATAACTAATATCACCAAGTGAAGGCGCCGGGCTTAGTTTTATTACAAGAAAAGAATTTAACTTTAATAATTAATAATCAATATCAATATTAATTATTATTCAAAATAAATAATTAATTTAACAAAATTGGCATGAAATTTTAAAATATTCAGGGTATTTCAATAGTTTTTAATTTACTGAAACAAATTGTTACTTCAATTAGAATTATATAAAAATTGTAGGGGATGCTGGAAATTTTCAAAGAGGACAATACTTTTACAATATTTTGAATATAAAGTTTACCAAAAAAAACTTTGCTTGTTAAACATTAAAAGTAAATATAAATCCAAAAATACTTCAATTCAAACAAAAAAATGTAAATTTTCCTAGAGGGAAATATTAAAAATTACATTTTCTCAGTAATTAATAAAGGAAATTAAAAACAGAAAAAGGAAAAAGAAAAAATTACAACGCAACTCCTTGATCTTCTTCGTTAATTTGTTACTGTTGCTTTTATACTTTGCTTCGTGCAATTTATTATTTAGCAAATTAATTAATCTCTCTCTCGCGTTTTAGTTTAGCTGCTGCCGCTTCTACTGCTGCTTTATACGAATGATGATGTTCCCTGATAATGAAAGCTGCAAAATTAAAGATGTCAGTCCGAGTTTAATGTAATCGCGAGCGAAATTTTAAGCTTTAAATACCTTTGGCCAATGCTTTGCTAATTACTTTCCGTTTTTTAGTTTTTTTTTTTTTTTTTTTTTCTATTTTCATTTTCCAACTGCTCCCAAAGCGAGCGTTCAATGAAAAGGAAAAAATGAAGCAAAAATAAATAAAAAAGAACAGAAAAATGCGCCAAAGGAGAAAATGTGTAAATCTTGCGAAGACCTGTAAAGATTTTCTTCTGCTGCTGCTGCTGCTGCGAAAGTAAAAGAAATCGAGCAAGAGGGTTGAAATACGCGCGCGGCAAAAGAGGGTGTATAAATTTTAATAAAGAGTCTGTATGCTAAAAATACAAGTATTTGCTTTTTAAATTACTAGCTCGCTTCCGAAATTAAAGAAGTTTTACTTCAACTTTTCGCTCTTCATTTCGCCCGTCCCCCGACTGGGCGCCCTTTATTGCGTTCTCGCTTAAATGAATAAATCATTTGTATTTTTAGTTAATTGCTTTACTTTTCATTTCTTGTGCTTTAATATTTTATTAATTTCAGTTTTCTAAGTTAATAATTGAATTTCTTTTTATTGAAAATAATAACTAAAGAAAAAATTGAAAAAAAAATTCTAAAAACAAAATTTCTGATTTCCAGAAAGAAATTTAATATTTTTGATATAATTTTCAACATATCCTTTGATGCTTTTGATTCCAAACATTATTAAACTTCTTGCAATAAATAAAAAGCATCTTTCATCAAAAATTATATAAGTAATGAAATTAAAACTTCTTAAAATGTAAACAAGATTTTCTTCTATTTTGCCATTTCTATAAAGCTGCAGCACGCAATCAATGGTTATTATATAACTTTATGTTAAAAAACCCCTATCGATTGGGGCCTCTAATAGACCATTACCTGTTTATGGTTCATAGAGGATGCTCATAGAGAAGAGAGGACACTAAAGCCCTTATCTGGCAATTGATGTAACATCCATTGAATGGCTTGTCATCATTGTTTCCCTATGGCCAATTACACCGCAATTTGCTTACTAATCGTCTGTTATTTCAACCAGCATTTGCAACCAGCATTCACAAACAAAGAATTCAGTTCAATCATATGACAAAATGCCATTTTGTGCCATACATAAATTTCCAAAAAGTGATCCGAAATCTGTTTATTATTAAAGAAAACGACGTCCGATCATGGGAATAAGACTGATAATGCGTCTGCTACTGCTGGTTTGCATCATCAGCCTCATCAGTCTGCTCTTCTTGAGTCGCTGCGGTCTGAACGGACTCGAATCGTCTGCGGGGGCGGCGGATAATGAGGACACGCTCCAAGAGACACCTCTTTCCGGTGAGTCCTTACTTCGTCCTTACTGCCCCGAAATGATCTCAAAAATGATATCACTTTTACTGCTTTTATACAGATATAAAGCTATGACTATTCTTTTGGTTGAAAACATTTTCATAGATCTTTTTTACATTCATTTTTATATCTGCATGAGTAAATATATGTATGTATAGTTGTGTGTGTGTGTGTGTGTGTGTGTGTGTGTGTGTGTGTGTGTGTGTGTTTGTGTGGGTAGTAAATGAAGACAAGGGTTGATTGATGAGCCACAGCACTTATATTGAAATATTTCTCAATGGCCTTTCGTATTTTCAACCTTATTCTCTATCGTCTTTCTGGTTTCATGTATGGAAAAAAAGCCAGATAAATGCGTTTTTCCGCATGGAAATAGAGAAAAGTTTTATTAAGCTCGCGCTGCTTCGTCATAACATGTCATTAATAATGGCGCGATAAGGATTTGTTTCATGTGTTTCTCCTACGTGCGATTCATACTTATAAAAGGATTAGGAAAAAGTGAAGTACTTCAAGTAATTTTATATACTTTAATTAAGTGATTTCAGGTTTTTGTTTTCTATTTCAACCGTAATCGGAAAGATAACAAATTAATCATGTCAAGTGTGTTATTTTCCAAACAAAAAACTCATTAATATTAGTAGAAACAGTATTGCAAAAAAAAGTTTTTTTTTCTGTTTTAATGCTTAAATTCTAAAAGTATGTGTTGAAAGGCAGGAAAATATTAATTCTTAGTTTTTAAAGTTTGTTTTTGTCTGTTTTATATCGATTGATGTAAAATAATGCGTAACAACTGAGCAGTATAGGACTTAATACCGCAGACTTAAAAATTATTTCCGGGAAACCGGAAGAACCTAGAAAAAATTTGATTTCGGATTTTGATTACGAATAATGTATATTCTATAAATTAATAGTAAAATTTTAAATATTGAATTAGTAACTTTTGAGAAAATTTGATTTTTATGTTGCCCTGGCGCAAGAAATGAACACTGTGAATAAAAAAAAAAATATTTATGGAAAACAAAAAAGACATAAATGAAATTTAATTTTTGATTTTTGATAAAGAATAATCTGTTTTAAAAAAATAAAGTGAAAATTAAAAAATACAATTGGTAACTTTTGATATAAATTGAATCAAATTTTGCACTCGATTTTCGTTTACTATAGAAATCGACGCCGCGCTATTAAAATTAATTATTTACGGAATACAAAAAAGAAATAAATAAAATTTTATTTCTGATTTTGATAAAGAATAATCTGTGTTAAAAAATTAAAGTGAAAATTAAAAAACACATTTGGTAACTTTTGATATAAATTGAATTATATTTTGCACTCGCTTTCCATATACCATAGAAATCGACGCCGCGCGACTAAAACTAATTATTTACGGAAAAAAATAGTCAAAGATAAAATTTAATTTTTGATTTTAATAAAGGACCATGTGCTCTATAAAATAATAGAGAAAATAAAAAAAATCTATCTGGTAACTTTGCAGTAAAGTTGACATAAATAACGCACTTTTAGTACATCCTCTACAAGCGGGGACACCGCGAACTTAAAAATTATTTCCGGAAAACCGGAATGATATAAATGATATTTTCTTTTACATTTTTATAAAGAACAATACATCCTATAAATTAATTGTAAAAATTAAATTCAACTGCGAAAATATAATTAGTGATTAGTGATTTCTGATTACATTTGTGGTTTTATACAAGAAAGTCCATAAAAACAAAAGAAATCATGAAAAATATTCTTTTTTATCAATATTTTTTAAATTTTTTATTGTTGTACTTACTATAAATCATCATTATTCTTGTGCAAAAGAAAACTCTAAAGTTGAACAGTAACATTTCTGGCAATAATTGAAATTTGAAATATAAATTACGAAAAAATCGGTAATTTTCTTAAGAATTAAATTCAACAAATTTGATAAATTCAATAAGTTTGATTTCCACAAAAGGAAACTTTAATAAAAAAAAATAATTAGAAGTTTTCTCTTTATCGTATTGACGAATAATACATTAAAATTAAACATTCAGAACCCAGAACCCAAATATCTGGTTGACCGTTATAATTGATAAGAAATAATAAAATTATGCAAAGAAAAAATTGAAAAAACACACCCCGAGAGCAAAAGTAAATATTTTCAAGAGGAAGTTTCGCAATTAGCATAAATTGAATTGGCATGTTACGTGTATTTGGCTATTAATTACAAGCTACTTAAATTTAAATTGCAAAATTGAATAATCCCCGAAACTCGTAGTCGCGAAAACCTATGGTATACCAACACATACGAATACATTTCACATACTTAACACTAATCCATTTACAAAGTTCCGCCTGCATTTCTCTCTCTTGTTTTCTCTCTCTCTCTCTCTCTCTCTCTCTATCTTTCTGTCTCTCTATATATCTTTGTCTCTTTTGCTTGGCCTTTGCACTTTCTGTCCCTCTTACTCCATGTATACCAGTGCAGAATATCCGTGGATGTTTGCGTTAGTATTTGCGAGCGCGATGGCAATTAATTCGAATGTTGTTTATGTGTCTATTGCACATTTACACGCATGTACGAGTGCACACATGACATGGTGCTTCATTAGCCCGGATCTTTGAATAGACTCCTGGAGGAAGTAGGAATTAGCACAGCCGTGGCGCTTGTTCGAGTACATATATCGATTCATGGGGTCCGCATGCAAATCTCGAATATGTTGTTGTTGTTGTTGTTGTTGGTGCTGAGAATTCGCACACGGAATATGCTTTTCCAGTGGCAACGGCAAAGTACTTCGATTTTCCTGACACATTTGCAAATAACCAGTTTTTGCATTTCCATCTTTTCCTATGTGCTTGCGAATGCATATGTGTATTTATTTGCTTGTATGTGTATATATGTAGAATAGAAACACATCAAAAGGGTTGTTAACAAGGTTTAATATCGGCTTTAATTTAATCGAAACGTAAACATGTAGTAAGTCCTAAATAAACGAAAGCGTTCTGTGCACCGCGGAGGCGGAAGCGTCTTATCAAACAAAGAAAATTTACTTGCAAATTGCTAGTTGCATTCATATAATAAAATCCACTTCATTACGCAAATAAAGTTTTATTTATGGAGGTAGTTTGAAGCTTAAAGTGCCTTTTTAATTGAATAATTTGCATATTTTATCAAGGCGTTTTACATGAGATTAGTTTGTTGCTAGCGGAATTCTCATTACGATTTAAATTTCATGTAATTCTGAGTGTTTAAGATACATTTTTATAAAATTTTTGTATGTTTTATTAAAATATGTTTATTTGAGTGTTATAATTTGAAAAAAAAATTGCAATGTTTGTTTTGGTTTTTCTTTTATAAGCAAAAGCTCTACAAGTGTCCTAAAACGTCTTTTCGGAAGCTTTTACCAATATCTTTTTGATGAAATTAGATTTTTCGAAAATTTTTAATTATTTTTAAAGCCAATTAATTGTACTATGTTATAAATTTAAAATCTGTTATTTCAAGCTGCTAGTTATTGAAAAAATAAATGATTAATTAGTTTGTTTTTAAAATTGGGGTTGTTAAATTTTACAGTTATAATAATGGATTTTATGTACTTTAAAAATTATATTAAAATTATTTAAATAAAAAAAACTAAAAGAAGTATTTAATTGTTTTATAATTAATTAATAAATTGATTTATTACTATTTTTAGTTTTCTGATTTCTTACAATTGTTTTCAAAGCTTTTAAAAATAACAATTTTTAAGCTTTTGTCAAAATATATTTAATATAAATAGATATTTAATTTTTTTTTAATTATTTTCAAACCTAATTAAGTATACTTTAATTCAAATTTAAAAAATAATATATTTTTATGATAACATTTGAAGAAAAAAATCAATAACTTGGTTGTTTTCCCATGAAGATTTGTTATTTTTCACATTTATGAAATTAATCATTTTAACTCGGAAAATATTCCAAAATCTAGCAAATTTCATAGAAACGATCTTCAATTGCTTCAAATTTCAATATATTTCTACTATTTAATCAATTTTCTAAAAATAAACCATGAAAATTTATCAAAAAATAAAAAAAATCTCAAGTTTTGTACTTAAGTACTTTTATTGCATCATGGAAAAAGTAGGCCTTGGAAACAAAAATCGAAAAACAAAAAAAATGCAACTGATTTTTATCTAAAACAATAACAATTTATTATCTACAATATTAACAACCAGTTTTATCTATAAAAAAAAAAGCAATTCAAAAGTTAGTTTTCTTGAAAAGAAATTGTTCTTCGCGTTTGTCATCAAAACAAGTTTTGAAGTCTTCGGCAGCTTGTCTCATGGCAGTTCCAGCAGTAGTAGCAGTAGTGCTAGTACATTGAATCAATTCCGGGGTGGCATTTTGAATGGTGGTGATGGCATTGTTAATAGTTTCGGTGGTTTCGCCCAAAATTTTCTGCAAAACATCCCTGAGTCCCCAAACTGTTTGCACGTAGCAAGTAACAGTTTCGCAGTTTTCGAATCGTTCAATCCAACCTTGGAACTCATTTTCGATATTTTCCACGGCACCTTGGACATCTTCAACCAGAGCTTGGACTCTGTTCAAAGTCTGGTCGACGCAATTTTGCAAATCTTCCCGGGCCTTTTTGTTGATCTCTTCGATTCTGGGCTCGACAACTTCGATGCATTCCTGGATATCAATGCCTAATTCCTGCGCTTCCTTCTTGATGTTCTCAATGAAGTTTTTCGCTTCGTTTACCGCTTTTTCTAAAATTTCCAAAGCTTTTCCCAGCTGTTCCTTAGCTAAGTTTTCTAATGCTTGCACCAGATCCTTAATATTTTGCAAACCTTTGTTGACAATTTCTTGGATCCTTTGTCTGATTTCCTCAATCAATTTTTGAATATCTTCAACGATTCCCCTGGTATCGTAATTCCTAACAACGGATTTGGAAGTCAAAGCGCATTTTCGGATTTCATCGATGATTTCCAAAATCTCATTGCGGTTCTCTTGGGCAACTGCAGCTAAACATTGGACAGCGGCAGGCAAAGCTTGTTGCATTTGATCAACAGCAACAGCGACCGTTTCGCGGACCTTAGTATTCAGATCAAACATTTCTTCAACCAATTGCTTGGAAACCTGCAGGCGGCAAGCAGTGTCTTCGCATTGTTCCAATTGTCCGACCAATTCGAAAATGCGTTCGTTGGCTTCATTGGCAATTGTTAAAACTTCTTGGTACATTCGCACAAAGGTGTTAATGACATCAGCGACACATTTGGAAGATTCCTCGCGGGATTTCTCAATCAGTGCTTCAATTTTAGGCATCGCTTCTTGAATGCATTGCTCAATATTGGCGATCTTCAGGAGACGCAAATTGTTTAATCCATCATTAGCTTCAGCTTCTAAAGCAGTGACGGAATTTTCCAATTCTGCGTGGACTTCCCTCAGGACTCTTCCTTCGGTTTGCTTTAGGTGCGCAAATCCATTGCTTACCACCTCGTGGATATTGTCCTTGACCAGTTCTAGGAATTCATGGAGGTCTTTTCCGGAGACGTCATTGTGAATTTCAAAACGGTGCGGATGGGCTAAACACTGAAATATTTGTTTTTGATTTTTTTTTTTATTTTTTTATGGTGAACAGGTTTTACCTGAGCCACTAAGAAGGTAGCAACCAAAGCAACTAGGAACTTCATTGTTTCCAGATTTGATAAAACTATAGAAAGTTTTTGTTGAAGCCTTTAAATACTAAAATTATTGATAAACTTTAGACTACTCAAAACTTATCTTTTTGTATTAATAAGTTAATAGATTATTTTTTATCATTTATTAAAAACGTCAATAATTAAGTGATTTTATCAAAAATTTAATTTTCTAGAGTCTTCTTAAATTTCTAAAAATAAATTAAATTAATTTTTAAAAGAACTAAAATAATTAAAAATAAATTTAAAATGTTTACAGGTGCTACAATATCAGAGACACCTTTACAGTCTAATCAGTATGAATATCAGCAACTTTTGCACCAAAGAGAAGAGGAGAATCGCTTGGAAGTGGAGCGACTTACGTCGGAAATAAGAGCATTAAAACATCAATTACTACAGCTAACATCCAACAACAGTAAAAGCTTCTTACTTTTCGCATCGAGCAAGCATACACATAAAAAAAATATTGAATTTCCAGACAAAGCGGCAGCAGCAGCAGCAGTGGTATCAGCAGCGAAACACGTAGAAACGTCGCCGCTTCCAATAAACACGTCTTCCGCAAGTAATTCGATGTCTTTTGCAAGCACAGAATGCGCCCAGTATATACGTCGCCAAGTAATGTCCTCCGAAATCCTGCATGGTATCCCGCTGAACAACGAATACGAATTGGTCCCTTTCAGCCATTTCACCTACAGCCGAGTGTACCCCGTGGACCTGGGACTGGGCAAACGCGTCGTCGAGAAACCGATCGGCTTCAAGCGCAAGGACATCATGGAAGCGTTGAACAAAGCACTGGACACACTCAATAAGAACGCATCGCAGACCAATGCGAACAATTCGAAAAAAGGTCCGGCGATTAAGTATTCCTTGGACGATTTCATCGAGGGAATCTACAGGACGGAGCCGACCACCGGCACCCAGTACGAGTTCTATTTCCGCGACACCCATAAAAACAACGGCTTTATCAAGATGGTAGTGATGCGGCCGTTCGCACCCTTGCAGGCCATTAATATAAATCAATATGCCGGTCCGAAGGATAAGGAACTGATACATATTATACTGCCGTTGTCGGGCCGCACGGCGACCTTCCAAAGCTTCATGGATAAGTTCGTGAAGATCGGCCTGAAGAACGACCGGCGCGTGCACCTGACCGTTGTCTACTTCGGCGAGGAAGGACTGTCCGAAGCGAGGACCATCATGAGTCGCGTTTTGCAGGCGAAGAACGGCAATGCGCACAGTTTGAGACTGTTGGCGCTGAACGAGACGTTCAGCAGGGGCAAGGGGTTACGTGTGGGGGCCGAACGCGCCTGGGACTCCTCCAAGGAGCCGGACAAGAAGGACAACGACAAGAAGGACGTGCTGTTGTTCATGTGCGACGTCGACGTGGTGTTCAGTGCGCGCTTCCTGGATCGCTGCCGCTGGAACACGCAGCCCAACAAGAAAGTCTATTATCCTGTGGTGTTCAGTCTCTATAATCCGCATGTTGTTTACACGCTGCAAGGTAGGGAAGTTCCTTCCGAGAACGATCAGCTGGTTATCTCGAGGGATACAGGTTTCTGGAGGGATTTCGGTTACGGCATGACGTGCCAATACAGGTAAAATGCTCTTAAAACACTTTACTTTTTCCTTCTATTTTCTTCTTTTTTTTTTTTTTGCTTTTTTCGTACCTGTTCTGCTGCTCTTCCTTGCAGCGCCGAGTTTACCAAAAGGAAATTTATTGCAAACAGTTTTCCAATTTTCTTTGCTGGTTTTACTATTAAAATATTTAATATTTGCACTTATAGAATATTTAATTTTTTAATGTTTATTTTTAACAGGATTTTTGTGTTTGGGTTTGGAATGAAAAATTTTTGTTATTCTTCATCACTGGTGAATAATAAAATCTTTTTTTTTTCATCAAAGTTTGCTTTAGTGGAAACCTGAGCAATTTTTTAATTATTTATCAAAATCTAAAATAAAATTCAGCCACAAAAACCGAAAGTCAAAAGATTTTTTGTAGAGCCGAGTTATTATTATTTTAAAATTATAAAATAATATTTATTTTTCAAATTAAATATTTATTTAAAAATATAATTAAAAAGAAGTATAAAAAGCTTTACGCTGTAGAAAAAAATAAAAAAGTAAAAGTAATTTTCAGCGAAAGCTTTGCGCTTTTGTAGGCATTGAAACATTTAGCAATTTTTCCAAATGAAATATTGATTGGCAGGTCGGATTTCCTTAAAGTGCGAGGATTCGACGAGGATATCGTCGGCTGGGGCGGGGAAGACGTGATGCTGTACAGAAAGTACGTTCGAAGCCACATGAAGGTGATACGGGCAACCGATCCAGGCATCTTCCACATTTGGCATCCGAAGGTACACTAACTTTTTAAAAACTTTTAAAAAACAATAACAAATTAACTAATTTATATTGGATATATAAAAATTGTTTTTATGAATTTATGAAACAGGTCTGTTCGGGTGGTCCTGGCGGTCAGAAACTTTCGGCTGATCAATACAGGGCATGCATTAGGTCGAGAGCACTAAACGAAGCTTCCCATGCCCAATTAGGATTCCTGGCCTTTAGGGATGACATCGCTGCGAACAGTCCAAGTAGTAAGTACCCCAATCAACCGAAAAAGAACCCCAATGAGAATTTTGGCAAGAAGAAACGGAACACTAGATGAATTTTCTAATTATTAATTATTTAAAGTTAAAGTTTTGTGTTTTAAAACTTTGTTATTTGTCAATTTTTTTACTGAAATGTTTTATGTACTTTAAAAAAGAATCTATAGGGAATTTTTTGATAAATTTTTAATTACTTTTTAATATACTTTAGCATTAATTAACAATTTATAATTAAAAGAAAAATCTAGTCGAATTCTAATCATATACAGGGTGGTTTTTCTTTTAATATATGAAAAGTTAATTTTATTAATTATGCGAAGAACTGATATTTTAAAAAACAGTTGTTTTTTAATGGCAATTTAGTTAAAAAAAAACTTTAAAAGAAAAACCACCCTGTATACTTGCTCGTTTTCGAGCTTAATTTGTTAATTTTACTATTTTTAGAAAAAATAAAAAATAAAATAAAACTTCCACTAAATATAAACGCATAGAACCTTTCTATGTAAAGCACAAATTTTTTATAGTTGTAATACCTTTTGTAAAAAGACACATCAAAATAATAATCAATAGCGCAACTCCATTTTTCGACTTGAAAAATCTTAAAAATTAAAAACCAACCAAATGAAACCATTTGTAATTAAATTATAAATTACATTAAAAACCTAGAAGCTTTCGTCATGAGAACCTGTAAAAATGTATATTTATTGATTTGCCACAAACACATCGAAAGTAGCTTTCATTGCCGGCGCTTAATTACCATTTTCCATTGACTTGTGTGTAATTGTTGAGCAAATAAGTCGAATAAATTGTTTAACAAAACAAGCCCTGTGTTCCAGTAATTACTGCGTGCAAATAAAGCTCGCAATTTATTTGAATTGGCATCACAATTGCAATCATTTCAGAGTTAGTTTATTTTTTTCCCCGTTGCTTCCACCGAGTAGACACAGTGAATTATATTCGTTCCGATGCAAACTGCGAAGTTCAATTAATTAAGCTGCTAATTATGCGGCCCGTGGTGCGCATCAAATGCGGTTAGTCTGCACTTGAAACACTCTCTGCAAATTTCAAATTTGCTTATTGCTTGTTTAGTACAATCGCGGCGAATTCGGAGGACAATAACGTAGGATCCGGAGGCATCCAGGATGGGTAAGATATGGGTAAAAAGCAAAGTTGTGCAGTGACAGCAGCAGTCTCTTCGCTGGTTTACTGGTTTCGCTGATGATTGTAGTCGATTAGTTGTGCCAAGACTGCCAACTTACCATTCTACGAGACGTCCCGTGCAGAACTTACTTACAATATGCACGTGTCTTCCAATTCCTTATTCATATCCCGAATGTGGAAGACTGCGGAAGGGCTGTAAAGTGGAGAAATCCCAAACTATTAGTACTGGCAATTGTGTGCCATCTTTCCGCTGTCTCAGACCGAAATTTCTAAGACGCTCCGAATAATTATTGCGCGCCAACCGCAAGAAGTTATTGCTTAGACTCCTCGAGTAGAGTTGCCGGCAAGTTTTCGCTTGCTTTTTGCCATTTGTCTTATTCCCATTAAGTGTATTGTCTTAATTTCAGTGAAAACAGAAATGTTTTATGTTAAATTAAAAGCAAATTTTAAAATTTTAATTAAAAAAAATATGCAAAAAATGGAAAAGTAATTAAGTAAGTGCTTTGTGTGAGCTTTAATGAAGTCAACTCAAAGTAAACGCCGTAATAAAGTTAATTGTTTGATCTGTTACGACGGCAAAGAGTCAATTATTAATATTGCTTTTACTGGAAACTAATTCATTTCTCTTTCTTTGCTCTTTATTTCTCTTTTCTGTACATTTATATGTACTTGTCGGTATGTACGGTAGTATTACATTATATTGTGGCAATAAAGCAAATCAATGTTAAAAATTCATCAGAAAAGTGGAAATTCCATTGTCTTTCCAACGTTCAACGTTGCGTTGCGGACGGCAAAAGGTGGGTAATAGAGAGATCTCAAAGTTGGAAACACAAATATACACAATTTTCTCTTTCTCAATTAAGTTCTAAATGCGAAACCATGAAGCGTGTAACACGGGATTCAATTCATTTAGCTCTAGATTGCAGTTAAAAGACCAGAAAAGAAACTTTTGGATGTAATTGCTTGCAATTCTTTTATCATCTGTTCTCTCTTTGCTGCTTCGTTTTCCGACCCCGAATTAGATTTTTATTATCGTTAATGTGAATTGCAGTTGCAAATTGTCTTTGAGCTTTGGTCAAAATGAATTTTACTTTTAATTTTTCTTCAAAAAACCAAAATTACTTCGAAAATTTAATTTTTTCTGCAGAAAAAATAGCAAATTTCAATGTTTAGAGAAATATTAAGAATAAATCATTCATTCATTAAGTTGAAAATATTAAAATTCTGTCTCATTGTTAATTTTTATTAATATTTGTAAAGATTTTAATAAATTGTGATTTAAATCTTCGTCAAAATGAGGCATGTTAAAGTATTTCAAATCATCTACTAACCTTTCATTAAATATTTTAAAATTTGAATTTTAAAATTTAAAAAGAAAAACTATTACCTATTGAAAGAAGGCAAAACTGTAACTAATTAAACTAATTTAACCACTTAAACAAAGGAAAATTATTTCTAGACAAGTTATTTTTTTAATTTTACAATTACAGAAGAAAGGGCTTCTTCTTTAATTGACTTTTTAATTATTTTTTAAGGATATAAAGACAAACCTAATCTCTTTTTTTTTCGTCTTGCTTTAACCAACTAAAAATGATCAGTACTAAAAATTCAATACAAACTCTAAATTTACTAATCGCAAAATAAATTAAATTCAAAGCATTTCAATAAAAAAAAAACAGATAGATATAAAAAGAGATAATAAAATATAAAATAAAGTGTGTCATTTCCTCCACAGTGCATTAATTTATAATGCTTTTACGTCCGCGTTATTATTGTTTATTGTTGAAAGTAATAAGCGCATTAAAGGGTCCTTTGTACGTTATATAGTCCTGCGAACATGAAAATCCGTTATTTAACCTGCGCGAGATCGATATAGGAAAAACGTGCGTGGCATTAAAATGCTCCGTTAAAAATATAATTAGCGTTTTTTCTATTCCTGCGAGCGTTCTCAATTAAATTCCCCGCGATACTTTTTTTTTCTCTCGTCACTCCTTTGTATTATTTCATTTATAAGAAGTCGAAGTTTTTGCGACGACGTTGGAAAAAATTCGCCAGTCATTAAATTGTTACCATGTAATGTACATAAGTTTGCCGCAATTAAACAACGAGCAAGATAAACATAATTTACTAAGGTTTATGATGACACTATTATTAGACGCAAAGCCTATTTATATAATTTAGTTCCTGTACTATGAATCATCCAACTTTTCACACAGGATGTTACATTTATTCCTTCAAAAATTATTTTTTTGCAATTCCCATTTAAATTTTCTGATAAAAATTTGTTATTTTTTATTGATTTTTGTTGGATTTATTATAAAAATGTGAAATTTTTGGGAAATCCAAGGGAAAGTTTATAATTTACGACCCTGTAAGAGGGGTTTCTAAGTACACGAGTAAATAGTCAAATAACAATCTCAATTAACTTGGATTAAACTACAAAATCAAAGCAAATAACCCGTCTTTGTTTAGTCTGTGCTACCGCTGGACAAAACTGAAACAATTTCAGGCAATTAACGTTATTGTTTCCACACTGCGGTATACCATTTTAAAATGGAAAATAAAACAAAACAAAACAAACAAAAAAAGAAACAAACGCCACAGGTATAAATGACACAAAAAAGATTTTATCAATATACAAATGATAACAATTAACTGGTAAAATGTAAAAAAAAAACGGAGATAGAGAAAACAATTAATGTGGAAATGTCGTAATCGTAATGTGTAATTAGCATTTAAACGACTGATCGCTCACTGTTTTTTATTCTTTCGTTCATTATTATTATTATTGTTATTAATTTTGCGCCGCAAAAGTGACGCTAATGAAATATCTAAGACGAGACGCGAAACAAAAGAAGTATCACTTAGTTAGTAATAAGAAGGTTTGCGCAAAACGAAAGGAAAAATCACATTAGAGTTTCATTTTTTTCCATTTTTTTTTTTACCAATTTCATTCTTTTCCCATTGTTTTCTCGCCGCTGTGGCCTTTATTTGTTCTCCTTACACTATATTCTTCTTATTTTTGATCTCTGCACGGAGGCCTTGAAATGCATTCACACATTTCGTCTGTTTGTTGTTTTTTTGTTGCTTAATTTTGTTAATAATGTTGCATTTCTTATGTCTTCTTTTGATGTTCTATTTTATGGTTTTTTGTTTTGTTTTTTGTTAATTAGAAAAATTAAAAATACATTTTGTATTTATGTATTAATTGGTTTGGTAATTATATTGATTGAAATGTGGGTTAGTAATTATTTTTTTTCTTTTTTTAGTGAAGCAATTTGTTTAATGTAGGTTTTTAGGTTTTGCTTTGAAGTTTATTTTATATTGGAAAATTGATTATAAATAAATTAGAAAACAGGAAATCTGTTTAAAATAATTGCAAAAGTTTTAATTGTTTTCGCAGTTTGTTTGTGGCATTAAAGCGTACTTTTAATTTTATTTAATTGGAAATCCTTTGTTAATTAATTTGGAAAATTAAATTTCAAAAAAGCACCGAAAACAGAACAATCAGTATTCAAGTAAAATAAAACAGTATTTACAGGGTGGAGAAAAATGGATTAAAAAAAATTAAAGAAATAAAAATAAAGTGATATTAAATACAAAGAAGTTTTTGCTTCCTACAAATCAAGGAAATTGTTTCTTCATAAAGTTAATCAAGTCAAGAATGCCATCATTAACTGGAGTAATTTTACACTAAACAATTCGGATAATTTTTGTGGCCTTCTGTGTTTTTCTATGCTATGCTATTTTACTACTTGCTGCTTGTCCTTTTTTTCCGCGAATATTTTCGCGATAAATCAGCTAAATTATATTTCTATTATTACATTTTAAACGACTTCTTTAGCAACGATTTACCATTGAAAAAAGCGCAAGAAAACAATGACAAAAAGCTTAGTTTACTTGGAGAAAACGTAGTAAAAATGCAAGTGAAGCTGCTTGTGCTTTTAAAAAGTTAGTCGTTTAAGTTTGC
>JASKGO010007839.1:0-27243 GCA_030556065.1 Holobus sp. GC000080 | reverse complement strand
TGCTCATTTTAAGTGTCGATTATCTTACGGTGCAACCGAATCTAACCCTTAAGTTGAAAATCTAAGTTAAGGGACGTTTAAGTTGTGACAGGTAATACGGTGCAACCTGGCATAAATTAGAAATAACTTTTTTTTTAATTTACAATTATTTTTTAAAACTTTTTTTAACTAAATAAACTTAAAAATTAAACACACTGAATAAAATTAGATAAATGGTAAAATTATAAATTTATTTATTAAAATAAGAGGTATTTTATTTAGCAATAATTTAGTAAAAAAAATAGGAAAATTGATTTATAATTTTAATATTTATTAGCAAATTTATAAAGATATTTTTTGTATCGCAGCGCCCCATTTAAAATACTTGGAGTACCGCGTTAATCAAATAAGATATGGTAAGTCAAGCGATAAATGATCAAATTAGAAAAACATTAATAACTTTTGAACAAGTTAAGATATTTTAACAATTTTGATGTTATTTTAAAGATAATTTAACCAGCTATTTATGTAGCTACCAATTTATTTAATTTTTGTTTAATAAGTATAAATAAAAGTAACTTTAAAATAAAACACTAGGTAAGTAAATTTGTTTATAATAATAATAATAATAATAATTAAATGCAATTTATTTATCAATAAAACAGTGTTTTTTTTACTTGGATTGTGAGTTTAATTTTTAATATTAAATAAGTAAATGTACTTTTTGTTTTGGAGCGTCCCTAATTAATTTATGCAGCAAACAGAAAATTATTAATAACTTTTGATGTAATTAAGATAACTTAATAATTTTAGTGTCATTTTAAGGATAGTTTAAAGAACTATTTATTTAGTTTCGATTATATTTGTTTTAGTTTTTACAATAATAAATAAATGCAATTTTAAAATAAAATTTCCTGCGTTAACTTAGAAAATTGTTATATTTCTAAATTTGTTAAAAATATTTAATTTATTTTTCCGCAATTAAATTTAAAAAAATATTAAAATTGAATAAATTCTTGAATTTTTAAAAACAAATTTGTACATTTTATTTATTCTAATAATTTCCATCGAAAATGCTTGAAGTACGTAAGTATTCAAACGGGAGATGGTAAGTTAGGCGATGAACTCTCAAAATTGAGAAGAAAATTATTGTAATTTTTGAATTAGTTGAGATACTTTAATAACTTTAGTGTAAATATTGAAATAATTTAACCAACCAGTCATATAATTATCAATTATTTAAATTTTTTGTTTTTTCTTCTCGTATAATAATGATCAATTATCATAAATATTAAATTCCCTATATAAAATTAAAAAATTGTTACAAAAACAACTTGTTTAGAAATAATATTTTGATTTATGTAGCAATAAAACAGTGAAAAAGTAAATGAAATTAGTTTATGAGAACCATTAAAGTCTCTGGTTAGTTAATGCAACGAACAGAAACCAATAAATTACTTTTGATTTAATTAAGATAACTCATTAATTAGGATGTCATTTTAAAGATCATTTAACTAGCTATTTATAAAGTTTACAATTATATTAAATTTCGTTATTACATTAAAAAAAGACATATAATTTAAAAATAAAACTACCTTTGTAAATTAAATTCGGAACAAATTGTTCAAATTAAAAGTTTATTTTGAAAAATAAGTAAATAAATTTAAAACAATAAATTAAAGGAATTTATTTAGCCATAAATTTATCAAATAATTATTAAAGTTGGCACAGAAAAGATTAATTTTTATAAACAAATATGTTTTGTACTATTTAATCCTGTGAACCCATAATTAGTATAAACAACAGACAAAAAATTAATATTACCTATTGATGTAATTAAATTATTTTAACAATTTTTATATTATTTTTAAAATCAGTTATGACATTTTCTGGAAATGATTGCTTGTAAATTATTTAACGAATCACCGATAATGAAACCACTTTTTGAACTTTTTCAGAAGCACAACAAGCTGACAAAAATGTTTTTTCAATTTTTATTTTATAATTTTGTTTTGTTTTTTGTTTTATTAAGTACAAAAGAAAGACTATAGAAATTATTACCCTGTATATTTCCCCTGTTTCATAATTAAATATAAGGCAATTGCATTTTGCATTTTAGCTGCAATTTCACAAATGTTCCACTTCTTTTGTTCATTTACGTAAATGATTTGCATGTCCCATCATCAGCAACTCAATAATACAACAAACAAACAAAAAAGAATAAACTAATCGAGTTGTATAACGCAGAGACAACAGATAATACCGTATTAATAAATCACAGTTCGAGTGGTGCGAAGACGAAAACTAGTTTGCTTATCTGGCCGTTGGTTTTTAGTGAAGCGCCTAATTACCTACTTAAAGTGCCAGCTCGGAAATCAAATTCGATTTTTTCGAACTCGTCGCCTTGGCTAGAAATCTCGTTTTAGCGGATTCCCTGAATGGTCAGTGACTTGAGACGACTTGGGTCGATCAGTCAAGAAGTGCACTCAACTCGATCGCTTCCATTCTGAAATGAAAGTGCGCCTCGCAATTAAATCATCCATCGCGTGAAAAAATGTTCTGCAACTTACTGCTGCTGCTGGTTCCATTGATGCTTATCCATACAACTGTTAAGTGCTCTCAGCCTCAAACAATACAAAATGTAATTTTTATTTCTATTTTATTTTCCATTTTATTTTTCTTATTTTTTTTACAAGTTTAATTTTTTGAATTTACTTTTTCATGATTTTTATGTGGAATTATTTTTATTGGATTGCCAGGATCAGGAGCAAGATTTGAAAGTAATAATAGGTGCCAGTGCGGATATAGTTCATCCGCATCCTGGAGTTAAACCCACTACTCCTCCCAGTGAGTTCCTGCCAGGAGTACCACCAGGTTATCCTAATAATCCTAACAACGGACAAATCGTTCAGACAACACCAGGACTACCTACGAGACCTACAAGACCGCAAAATCAAAATCAGAAGCCTGGAGGGCCTCTTCAGTGGTTGGTGAATTGGTTTCAGGCTGCTCAATCATCCCGTGATTTTGCCAGAAATGAAACGGATTTTGAGCCATTGGAATTTTCAGATTTAAATGAGACGCAAGCCGAGCAAATTTATGAATTCTTAAATATTTCCACTCATAATATTTCAAGTAAAAAAAAATTTTTTTTTTCAATTAATTAGTTGTGAATATATTTATTTTATATAACATTCTTTGTTTGTTGTTTTTAGATGAGTTTTCGCAACTGAATGCAAGTCAATCAGCTCAGATAATTGATTTTTTGAATTTTTCTAGATTTAATAATTCGAGTAATCATTTGATTGTGAATTTTTCTAGATTGCTTTTTTGCTAATTAAGAATTGTTTTAGATGGTTTTCAGCAGTTGGTTCATCCGAATAAAGGATTTTTTGATTGGTTGTTGGAATTGACAGGATTTGGTGGTAACAAACCCAATGGGAATGGTTCTCAAAGTCCTCAAAAAGCTTGTTCTGAATGCAGTGAGTAAATTCTTTTACAAAATTTTTTCTTTAAAAACGGATATTTTTATGTTATTTTATAAATTAATTAATATTTTCAAGGATTTTCTTAGAACAATTTTTGAGTAAAATTTTATACTTTAAAATGCTTTAATTTTAATATTTTTTAATTGAAAAAGTAATTCTGCTAATCAATTTTCAAGACAAAAAGGTAAAAGTAAATGTTGATGAAATCTTTTAATTTTTTTTTTCTTTTATGCAACTTTTAAATTTTAAAACTATGAATGATATTAATGCAAAATAAATCGGAAAATATTTTTAAGACGAAAAATTAATGGCAAAATTAGCGTTTAGGAAAAATTAACGTTTTTTTGTAATTTTTTTTAATAAATAAAATCAAATAATATTGTAGATAACATTTTTAACATAAAAAATTATGCTGAAAGGTATTCTTTGGATTTTTTTGCAAAAATATAAAAAAAATATTCTTTTTTTAAATACATTTGTGATTTAATTAAAAGAATTTCAATTAAAATTCTTTGGACACAACCTTTAAAGTAAATGCCACATTTTTTAAACTTTATTTAAAAAATTAATTTTGTTTAACTAATTAATTAATTTAATTTGACAAATAGTTTAAAACAAAAACGTATTTTATGATATTTTTCATATAAAAATCAATTATTGAAAAAAAAACTAACTTTTATTTTCAAAATTTATGAAAATACGAACCATTTTCTTAAACCCTAAGATCAAAATAAATATTAAGGACCGCATTATCAAAAAAATATTATTTAAAAAAGTTTTAACGATTCATTTTCGTTATTTTTTAAATTTAAAACAGGTTAAAAATTAATATAAATTTCAAAAGTTTATTTAGTCCCCAAAAAACAACATTTACAAAAAAAATCGTAACGTCTTGTTTGTGTTATCTCGAAATAAAAAAAAAAATGAAGACAATTTTTAAACTAAAAAAATAAATGTTAAAATGAAATAGCTGAAATTTTTCAGCAAAAATGTAAAAATTAACTTTTTTTGTGCTATATTTTTATCAAAATAAAATTCTTTGATGAAGATGAAAATATTTACAATTTTCATGAAGGAATATAAAAAAATCATGTTTTTTTTTAATCAAAAAAGATGTAGAGAAATATTAAATTTAATTATGTTTTTTGCACAAAAAGTAATGCAAAAAGAAAGATTTTTTTGTTGCAACTGTTCTTTTTTTCTCTTAATTTATTAATTAAAAAATCCAAATAGCGAACAATTAAAAGAATTTTATAATAAAAAAAAAGCAAAAAAAATGTAATTAAAAGTAAGTTTTCTTTAAAATAAAAAAAACATAAAAAGATATATTTTTATAATAATAATTTCCTACTCAAAAAAATAACAATAATTCAACCAAATTTCTTCAGGCAAAACAATTTAAAAACACCAACTAAATATTGTATTTAAAGGATGCGGCGAATCGTTCAAGCAAATTCGCATCGTGGGCGGAATCGAGACCGCAGTGAACGCATACCCTTGGATGGCTTACTTAAAGTACAACGGCCGCTTCTACTGCGGAGCTTCCGTAATTAACAATAAATATTTGCTGACAGCCGCTCATTGCATTAGCGGGTATGCAAATAAGACACGCGAGACACAAGATTGCACATCGCATTCGACTGACTTTCATCTCAATAACGCTTATTCAATATGGCCGTAGATTCAACAAGGACCGCTTGGAGATCACTCTGCTGGACCACGACCGCTCGACGCCGTTCGAGACGATGACAATCACGAAGAAAGTGGCCAGTGTTTACCGACACGGCCGCTACAATCAGGGCGGCTCCTACAATAACGATTTGGCCCTGGTTAAAGTTGAGGAGGAGATGCAATTCAACGGATTGCTGCGTCCTGTTTGTTTGCCCACCTTGGGAAAAAGTTTCACGGGATACACGGGCATCGCGACCGGTTGGGGAGCCACGCAAGAACATGGACAGATAAGCAATCGGTTGAGGGAAGTGCAAGTACCTATCATGTCCAATGCTAATTGCAGACAGACCGGTTACGGGAATAAAATCACTGATAATATGCTGTGCGCAGGATACGCAGAGGGTAGAAAGGATTCTTGTCAGGTTTGCTTTTCATTAGGTTTTTGTTGCGGCCGTCTTTTAGAGATGGTTTGTTTTGCAGGGTGATAGTGGAGGTCCTTTGCATGTCCTTAATAATTCCATACATCAAATTGTCGGTGAGTTATAATTGTTTAATTAGTTTTTTATTTATCGCAAAACTTTTTTTTTTTTACAAAAATAATTTGTGTCGACTTTTTTAATATTTATTTAAATGAAATAATGCTGAAAAAGGGTTTTGAAAACTAATTTATAAATATTTTAAATTCAATAATATCAAAACTTGTTTTCATAAAAAAATGTTTTTTTTTGATTTCTATTTTATGTATGAATTCATGAATTCAAATAGAGTAGGTGCAGAAAGACACTAAACTTACCTTAAAATATCCATTCTTAACTTTCAAAGTTTGCTTTTGTCTTTTGGAGAGTTGATGAAATATAATTCATGTTGCATAAGCATTGCAGAAATGGATGGCGCGCACTTAAAAATTATTTCCGGAAAACAAAGAGGACTTAATTAAAATTTTATTATTGATTTTAATAACGAATAATATGTTCTATAAAATGAGTTCCAAAATTTGAAAAACTATGTGATGACTTTTGAGAAAAATTGACTTATATGTTGCCTTAGTTTTTCATAAACTATAGAAATGGACGCCTCGCGACTAAAACTTATTTCCGGAAAACAAAAAAGTTATAGATGAAATTTGACTTTTGATTTTTTTTTGAAACAATATACTCTAAAAAATGAAATAGAAAATTAAACAATTGAAGTTATGACTTTTAAGAAAAGATGACATAAATGCCGCACTTCTTGTATTTTCGCTATAAAAAGGACACCGGTCACTTAAAAATGATTTCCCGAAAACCGGAAAGATATTAATGATATTTTTTATTGGATTTTGATAAAAGACAATAAATCCTATAAATTAATAATGAAAATTAAATTAAACAACGAGAATATGATGACTGACTACATTTGGGATTTAATATACAAGAATGTCCATACAAACAAAAGAATACTCTTTTAAATTCTAATTTTTTAACTATTTATTTATTAAATTTTATATTTGTGTGTTATCAATAATCAATATTCCTGAATAATATAATTTTGTGGTTGAAGTTGAGAAAAAATAAAATTGAATTATAAAAAAAACCGCCATTTTCATAAAAATTAAAAAAATATATATCGGTTTACACAAAAGCAAACTTTGACAACAAAAATATTTTTTTCCTTTTGAGTAACATATAATTAATTTAAATTCCACATTCTAAATAAAGAATTAAAATTCGAATAGACAGGTATTATGTAATAATACACAAGAAGAAATTATAGTAGTGAAAAATGAAACTGAAAACAACAAAATAAAAAAAGTTTAAAAAAACCTTAGTAAAAAAAAGTTTCACAATATATTAAACTGAAAACACTGCCATTAATCATTGAAAGACAGTCTAAATAAGCAAAAACTATGCAAATCCGCAGGAATAGTTTCGTGGGGCGAGGGATGTGCGGAGCCGAACTATCCGGGAGTCTACACCCGAGTGAACAGATACTTGTCCTGGATCCTGGCCAACACAAAGGACGCTTGCTACTGTTCCTAAAACTCTATATTTATCCGCTAGTCTTCCAATTTCAATACTCTGTGTGTGTAATTAGTGCGTATTAAATATGAATAAACTCATTTTCGGTAAAGCCAGTAAGTTTCCATTTCTCCCTTGCCCTAAAAAAATCAATAATTACATAACTTAACTGTTTTTAATATTTATTATATCAACAACAATAACAATAACAACAAAAAAGTAAAAAATAAATAAATAGAAAAGAATACTTGCTTTCACTTGTACTTTTCCGCGTGGCTCGATGCGATATTTGCCGGGATCGAGGATCGCTTTGGTATCTGCAGAAATGTTAATTTTTCCGGCCTGAAACAACAAGGGGCATTTGCATAATTACACATTACACATCATTTCGCATAAATAAATAAATGTAATTAGAGTTTATGCAAAAATAACTATTAACTTCGCTATTGGACTCCATGCGTGACGCCGTGTTTATTGTATCGCCGAAGAAACAATAGCGAGGCACTTTGAGACCGACAACTCCAGCCACCGCTTTTCCAGAATGAATTCCTGGCGAAACAAAGTATTACATATACTGACTGTGTGTTGGCTGCGAATGAAATGTATGGGGAATTTACCGATGCGGATGTCGCAGTTAACACCTGCCGGCAATTCGAGTTTCTTGAATTCCTCCAGCATTGCCAAAGAAACGTCGGAAATGTTTTCAGCGTGTTTTTCGGTGCGTTCCGGAGCACCGCATGCCGACATGTAGATTTGTCCCACAGTTTCCACCTTTTATTTAAAAAAAATCAAATTTTATTTTTATTTAAAGTAAAAAGATTTTTTTTTTATTTAAAAAAATATTTTTTAAATTTTTTTATAAAAAAAATGAAATAAAAAAATGATTTTAATAATAAATAAAAATAATCAAAGGAAAATTACTTTGTAAACTTTGTACTCGTCCATAAGTTCATCGAAACAGGTGAAGATGATGTTCATTGAAGTGACCATGTCCATAACGTCTTTAACAGAGGTGCTTTGCAAGCCCATCAATTCGCAAAACATGATGGAAACATTAGAAAAAGTCTGCAAAATTCACAAAAAAAGTAGAAAAGAAAGAAATGTCGCAAGAAAAAGCAAACAAACTTCGCATGTAACGCCGGATATTTTGCCACTTTTCATTTGCTCGGCAATGGTTTTCGGTATCATGGAATAGAGCAATTCGTCCCCTCGTTTCTTCCATTGATCCAGAAGCTGGTAACTGGATTCCAACTCGTCGGACTTCTGTTCGGCGTCATCGAACATAACTTCCAGTCTGAAGTTGCAAAGTCAAATTACGCAAAACTCTTTAATTAAAAGCAATTTATTACTTGGAATTGTGTTGCCATCCCGCCAGGACCATTTCTTTGCTCAATCCGTGCTGATTTAAGTCATTAAGGAATATTCCTTGTTCAGGTAGTTCATCCAAATCGTTAATTCTACAAAAAAATAGATATTTATCAAAATATACCGGGTATTGCACTTCCTGTCCGACCATAGGAAATTACATGGAGAATTAAACTTTCTTTTTTTCCTATTTCCCATTATAATTTTTTTAAATGAAAAATACTTAAGTGGTACTATTCAATGAGAAGTATTTTTTAAATATTTTTTGGATCTGGAAGTAAGTATGAAGGGCGCCATATTTAAAATTAGCGTTTTCCAAAGGGTTGTTGCATTAAAAATGATATGTGCTTCAAAAAAAAAAAAAAAATTAAAAAATTGTCTCATTGAATTCTACCACTTAAGTATTTTATTGTTTCGAAATTTTTTTATGGGAAGGAAAAAAATAAAGTTTAAATTTCGGACGGGAAGTGCAATAAATCAGTATATTCAAAAAATATATATAAAAAGTAAAGTAACTTGCATTGGGCTGCATAAAAATACAAGAGCGTTGATATCCTCAATGAGTTTCATTTGTCCTTTTAGCAGGACATTTTTACTGCCGATTTCCACTTGCGCCTTAACAGCTCTGGTCTCGTCTTCGGTTGGTAAACTAATTTTGGACTTTATTTCCTTTGCTTTCGACTTTTCGCCATTCTCCTTCTCGAAGTTTGTTATCATTTCCAGTTCGAACATTACGTTTATCAAATTCAATGTCTGCAATACTAATATTTACAAAAAATATGTACAGGATGACCATTTTTTCAACCCTTTAGAACTTCTAGAGTTCTAAAGATAGGGATTTGGCTAAATGGGCAAAAATGGGCAAAATTTTACACTCAACTTGTATCCCTTTACAAAAATCAGATATATCTCCTGATTTCAGAATTATCCCGAAAAAAATTTGAAAATGAGCGATTTTTTTGAAAATATATTCCAAGAAAACTAATTGACTTAGAAAAAAAGTAATAATTGTTCTTATTTGATATTTTTAAATACAACATAAATAATTCACAAAAAATTCTATGGCATTCTTGATTTTTGGGATAAAACTCTTTATTTCAAAACCGAAGCAAACCATAGAAATTTTATAAAATTACTTTGATTGTACTTATAAATATCTATTAGAAATAATTACTAATTTTATTCAATGATAAACAGTTTTCTTGGAATAAATTATCAAATAAATCGACGATTTTCAGTTTTTTTGTGATAATTCGGGACCCAGAACATAAATCTGATTCTTGAAAACGTTTGTAAATTGGGTGTAAATATATTCTTTTTAATTTAACCGAATCTCTATCTTTAAAACTGTAGAAGTTACCCATGCAGGGGTTGAAAAAATGTCAACAAATTCAATTTTATTACGTTTTTCCAAGTAAAAGTGATGCCTTTCGGTCTTCGCAATTTGAAAGTGTTGTCCATCAAACGTCCCAGCAGCGTTTCCGGCGGTCCTTTCCAAACTTCGACGATCTTCTCGCCGGCGCCCATAATTTTCATGCGGGGGTTCATAATTAAACCGAAAGGAAACAACTCGAGGAAAAGCGAACAAGGAAAAGTCGGTATGGCTTTCGAATGCTGATTTGCTTCCTTCATTTTATGGTAGTTTATCTGCGCAATAAATTTCCTTGAATATAAATAAGAAAAGGAGTAGATAAAAAGGCTCAATATACATATTCGCGATTGTCGAAATCGATCCTGTAGCGTACTATTATGGAAGTGCGATCCATCGAGGCCGACTTTCCTTGGTCCAAAATGCGAATTTTCGTTTTTAAGTGGAAAAAATCTTTTGCGATCTGTTGCAACAATCCTTTAATACCATAATATTCATTTATTAGTCGTTATTAGTCGAAACATTTCTTTTTTTTTTAATTGAAATTATTATTTTTAATTAAAATAAACAACAAAAAACTACAATAAAAAAAACAGTTGTGAAAATGTAATTTACCGATAATGTAATTGGAAAAGCCTTGTCTGCCACTTCTGTAAACTAGTACGCAACCATTGGAATCAATTTCTGAAATGTAAATGGAAGGGCTTTTCATTTTAGGATAAGTGAAGCAAAATTGCGAATGGATGTTGTCGACGCTGGACAAGAAGTCGGTGAAGAAGCGTCCCGTTGCTTTAATGGTAATGTCGTATCTGTCGACAAGGAAAAAGCCAGTTGGAAATAAGAGAGGAAAATTTTCGAATGCCTCAATCTAGAGTAAAGTAAAGAGAGGGAAAAGGGAGCGAAATGGGAAATTCATTACTCACCCCAAGTTGCTAAAGTATCGCACGAAACACTTGCCAAAGAAATTCATGAAACTATCGTAACTTGCGCCAGTCACTTTGGCACAAGCCGCCGCCAAATTGGACATAATGTTGTCCGGATAAACTTGATGCGTGTTGAATTCGCCATACTTGCATCCGGATTCTTTCACTACATTCTCCCAAACAATATCTCCGTACTCCAACTGAGAAAAAAAAAATCATTTCAGTATTAATTCTTTTTGTTTTTCAAATTGTTCAAATGTTTTAAATGTATGTTATTTGAAAATAAAACATTTCTCTAGTAGTCTTCGACATATTTCGTCTTTTTCTTTCTTTTCAAAATTTTAAGGTTTTTTTTTTTTTGTTTTAATTCTAAAGGTAATTTTAACATTAGAAGTAAATAAGTAATAATTAAATGAAAATTACAATGATGCAATGAATTGCAATGATGTATGTAAATGGTAATAAATTTTAAAATATTTTTATCCCCTTTCTTTTTATTTGTGAAAATTCAATAAACTTAATTGAAAAGAAATAAAGATAAATAACATTTAATAGGGCAAAATTAAATTATTGTTTGTTATTAAATGAATTTAGTTTTAGAATTAATATTTAGTGTTCAGAGGCACTAGGCTAACGACAATTCTGTCTTTTTGTCCGAAATGTAACAAATCATAATAGAAGAATTAAAAAAAATGGGGGATATTAACAACAAAATTCATTTTATAATGAAGTTCCATCATTTTTTTTATTCTATTCTGGGTGGGGTTGTTCATCAAAGTAATATTCTTCGTATCATGATATCTTGGGATTAATCAATTTAAAAATAGCTAAATTAGCTAATATTTTTTATCTCAAGACATTTAATACTATTAAAAAAAGTTGAAACTAACAAATAAATATTTAAAAGTAAATTAAAACTTAAACCAAATATTTTTAATATTTATTAAGAACAATGAATTTTTATTAAAACTTTGAATAAACTATTTTCTTCGAGTTTTGTTGTAAACTATTTTTCAACATAAAATCGTTAATTAATAAGTTTTCAAAAAAAATAGGCAAAATTTCTAAAACTACTAAACAATTTTTTTCAAATAATTCAAAAAAAGTTTAAAAAGCTATTTTTTTAACAAAATATATTATATATTAACTTTTTCAAACAATGTCTGAAATTATTTCCTTTTTAAATAAAATTTAGAAGTATCGAACATTTTGATTAATTTAATTTACTCTAGGTCGGGCCTAAAACAAAGACTTAAAAAATATTATTTAATTTAAGGCAAAATAAAAAAAAACTGTCCAACAAAGCTTCAATAAATATTTAATTTTTAAATTAATTTAATACTTAAGAAACAACTTATAATATAATAATTTTTTTATTTGTTAATTAATTTTTATGAATAAATACTACAATTAATTAAAATTTAATTTATCAAAATAAAATCCAAAATTGAGATTTTTTTATTCCGGCTAATAAAAACTAAAAACTTAAAAAAGAAGTAAAAAATAAACAAACAGAAAACTTTTTTACTTAAAATATATTTTTTTCTATTTTAATATTTAAAACTTCAGATTTAAATTAATAAAAAAGAGTTACAAAAAAAAAAAGAATTGATTTTTTTTTTACCTGAACAAAATATTGCACACTTTCCAAGAGCATTCCATACATCTTTAATCAACTTCGAGATGCAAAGAGGTTTAGGGACGATCTTTGACTAAAGTTCCGCTTCGGCCGCACAATAACCCACTAATTAATTAAGTGGCTAAACAACGAACGCAATTCGTTAATTAACGAACATGCGATTACGGAGTAATTATAAGTTCGCATGACGACCTTAATAAACGTGGTGTCGTCTCAAACTTTGCAAACGAAAAGGACTAAAATACATTTTCTTCATCCTTTTATACTCTATTTGCTATTGCCTTTATCCATCCAAGATACATCCTACAACATTATAACAACAACGAAGAATTTTATCTGAATTGCAAATGCAATTTTTCTTAAATACGAGTGTCTAAATTCTAATCTAAGCACATTAACTAAATTACATATTGTGTTATGTTATTTCACTTGCTAAAGTGCACTTGCAATTTCGTTTGCAATTCTACTGTTCCTTGCATTCCTCGCTTTTCTCCGGTTTCGAGTAGATGAAAAACGTTTCCATATCGCCCTTGCCTTTGATTTTCATGCTGCCCCTTTCTTTCACCACGTACC
Source organism: Holobus sp. GC000080 (assembly GCA_030556065.1). Lineage (NCBI taxonomy): Eukaryota > Metazoa > Arthropoda > Insecta > Coleoptera > Staphylinidae > Holobus > Holobus sp. GC000080. Next base: position 14,239 of record JASKGO010007839.1, on the reverse strand, counting down.
GATTGGCCGGCAGCAGATTGCGCGTTATTGTCGATACGTGCACCATTCCAGGCTTTAAAGAAAATGTTTTCAATTAATTAGCACAAAAAAAACAACATTGGAAATAAAATAAAATGAAGTGAAATAATGTTGGAATGTTGGAAAAAGGATGCACCTCGCTAGTTGATTGCATCCTGGATGCTGTATTTACTGTATCGCCGAAGAAACAGTAACGGGGCACTTTTATTCCAACAACTCCGGCCACTGCCGCCCCCGAATGAACTCCTGCAAATTAAATGTTTAGTTTTTTACTTGTTTATAATTATTCTGCAGAAAAGAAAAAAACTAAATTACTATTATTTATTTTTCTCTTATTTCTTTTGATGTTTCTTTTGTTAATCAGGTTAATTAAAATAAATAGTGAAAAAGCTCCTTTTCAATCTTAACTTTTTTATTTTCAAAAATCACTAGGTTATATTAAAATGGAACTGATTTTCAATTTATTTTTGCAAATACAATTAAAAAATAATTATTTTAATTTAAAAACTAGTTTTTATATAAAAAAAATTGCCATAGTACTGCTTTTTTGTTTTTAGTAATTGCGTTTTAGTTCATTTCCTGAATATTTTTGGGATCCATTTTTTTTAAATCAGTTCAATTGAAATTAATAGAGAAGAAGTTTTTTTTCAATCAAAATTTTGCCAATTTGTTTTCAAAATGAATTACGATACAATTAAATAAAACTAAATTCCATTGATTTTTGCAAATGCAATAAAATGAAAATTCAATTTAATTTAAAAACTATTTTTTATAAAAAAAATCCAATTTTTAAGTACATTTCCTGAATATTTGTTTGATCAATAATTAGTGAAAACTGTGCTGATATATCTTAAGAAATATTACCAAAGGAAATTGTAAAATTATCCTTAATTTTCCTTTTTTGGTTTTCGAACAATTAAGAATTTTTTTTTTAATGAAAACTTTGCCAATTCATTTTCTTAATTTATTTAGTAACATTAGCAATTGACAGTAGAAAAGAAAAAATGTAAATTTTAAGTAACAATGAGTTTTTTCTTTTTTAGAATCAATAAAATTCAGTGTCTTGGAAATATTACATTTTGGATTTTATAATATTTAGGAAATAGAAATAAATTAAAATCCAAAAAGTAATAATTCCAAGCCCGTCGAGATATTCTTAGTACATTTCAATATTACCAAAAAGACTTATAAAATTATTCTTGAAGTAAAAAAAAAATCTAATAAAATTTTCCAAAATTTGGGTGGCATCCACGATAATAATAAATATTTTTTTCTATTGTTTAAGGAATTAAAATGAAAAAAAATGCAAAATGTAGATTTAAAAAGAACTTACCTACTGCCCTGATTAATTAATTAATAAAAAATAAATACAAATACAAAAAATAAATTTAAATTTAAATTATTGTTTTTTTTTGTATCAGGACAATTAAGAAGTCTTTTTTTTTAATCCAAACTTTACAATTATTTTTTTCTTCATTTCTTAGTAATATAAGCAATTGTCAATAGAATTGAAAAAATGTAAATTTTAAGTTAAAATAATGTTCTTTTCTTTTTAATAATCTTTAAAATCCAGGGGCTTCGAAATAAATGTTATCTTTGAATTTGAAATATTTAAAAATTGAAATAAAGTTAAAAAAATGGAGAAATTAAGTTAGTATTACCAATACGAATTTCAACAGGATGACCTGAAGGACCTTTAATATTTTTCATGCTTTTAATCATATAAAGAGACAAATCTGCAATGTTAGTAGCATGACTTTTAGTCGGTTCTGGGGCTCCACAGGCTGCCATATAAACTTGTCCAACTGTTTCCACCTAAAGAAAAAAAAAACAATTAATCAAATAAACCAAGTTGGAAAAACAAATAGAAATAAAATACCAACTTTATAGACATTAAATTTATCCATCAATTCATCGAAACAAGAAAACACTGCGTTCATTGAAGAAACAACATCCATTGTCTCTTTAACAGTTTCAGAAGTGAAGCCAACAAGTTCGCAAAACATAATCGTCACTGAATCAAATGACTAAAACAATAAAATATATTAAGAAATCAATGTTATAATTTTGTAAAAAAAAAAAAAAAAAATTTTTTTGCAAACTTCGCAAGTATTTAAAGGTGAATTCCCCGCCCGAAGTCTATCAGCAACAGTTTTCGGGATCATCGAATACAGCAAATCATCGCCTCGTTTCTTCCACGTCCCTAATAAATCATAATTATTTTCCAATTCGGACGTCTTCTGCTCCGCACGATCGAACAGCAGCTCCAGCCTTGAAAAGCAACATTAAGTACTACTTTTATGGTCCTCCGGGAGCCAAAACAGCAAACTGTATACTTAGAGTTGTGTTGCCAACCAGCTAAGACCATCTCTTTGCTTAATCCATGTTGATTGAGGTCGTTCAAGTAAAGTCCGAGTTCGGGTAATTCGTCCATATCGTTAATTCTAATTAATTAATTAAATTTTATTATTTTAAAAATTAAATTAAAATAAGAACTAAAAAAAATTTTTTTGGGGCTTACAAAGGACTGCAAAGAAACATAATGGCGTCGATGTCCTGCAGGAAACGCATTTGCCCTCTTAGCAGGATGTTTTTCAGTCCGTGCTGTAAACTGTCTCTTCGGATTCTATAAGGAGATGATTCAAAGCGCATTTGTCCTCCGGAAGGAATGGTCCAATTGTCTTCGTCCTTGATGGCTTGGCACAGATCTTCTCCACGTAAGAATTCGATTTCGAACATTACTGAATGCAAATAATATGCCTGAAATTGTCATTTTTATAAAATTTTTTAAATTATATTAAAAAAGACATGTTTTGAAAATGTAAATTTTACATTTTTCCAGGTGAATGATATGCCTTTTGGTCTTCTTAAGCGAAAGTGTTTTGTTACTGGTTGTCCTATAATGGCTTGTTTTCCTTGTAAAAGCTCCAAAATTTTTATTCCTTAAACAACAATTACCATTAGAGTATCTGAATATCTGTTTTATTGTTTGAATTTAGAGAGTTAGATGTCAGAAAACTTTAAATATTCATTCTTTGCTTTCAAAATTTGCTTTTGCTGGTTTTTTATCGATAAATATACAGAGTGATTGATTGAACCCACCCATTAGAATATTTCTAAGTAAGTTATAAATTTAAAATTTCCAATAGAGCATTTTATGTATGAGTCAAGTTGATGGAATTTTTTTCAAAATGGTAGGATTTCCGGTTATACCGGAAGTCATTATCAACTTCAATATTTTTAATTTAAATGGCCCTATATTTTTAATTTTTCTTTTAAATTGGTCGTAAAATAAAATTAATTTAGCTACCATTTTTATTTTTGTATCATAAAAACTTTTTCTTTTCGAGATATTAGTTTTTTTATTTTCAAATAGAAAAATTTTGTGGCGTCATTCTAAGGTAACTTTTAACACAATTAATCTATAATTAGCGATGACATCATTATTTCAAATTGAATGGTATTTATTTAAGTTGCTTTTATTTGGAAAAATAATATTTTCACTATTAAAGTTTGAAACTTTTTTTTAACACCAAAAAAAATTACTTTTTAAATTTAACAAATTAGAAAAAGACTTTTGAAGTTGATTAAAAATATTTCAGATTGTCAAATATATTAAAATTAAGATAAAATCTGTCTTTTTCTTATGAATTCAAAACTGCTCTGGTTTCAACTTCAACAAAGGCAAATTTTGATCAATCAAAAAATAACTTTTACCTCGTAATTGAAAAAGAAAGTACTAAAATTTCACAGACTTCAATGATTTTAGATTCTAAAATCGTGTAAAGCGGTGTTATTTATCCAAAAATATCTAGATCTAGGAAATATTTAAAACAAAAAATAAAAAAGTTTTTTAATCAAAATCAATTTTTATTTATCTGTATTTTTTGAATCAGTAGAAAATTAATTTTGTTTAACAAGCATCGTAAAAATCAAAAAATTAAAATGTAAAAATGAAAAGTAATGAAATAAATAATTACCAACACCCATGATGGTCATATTTTTGGTCATCATAAACCCGAAGGGAAACAACCGCAACAATAAATGGCAATCGAATGGCGCCAAACTGTTTTTCATCTTCAACTGCGTCTCCTTCTTCTTCCTATCCAACATCTGCAAACGCCAACGGCCAAAAAGCAATCCATAAAGCAATCAATTAATTAAACATATAAATAATTAAGTAAATATAGTAAAGCATATACATAGAGTTCATTATCGTAATCGAGTCTGAAGGTAACGATGACAATATTCCTGCCGCTCGTTTGCGAAACGGTACTTTCGATAATCCTGACGTTGATTTTCAAGTTGAAAACATCGTTGCCCACTTGTATAAGTTGTCCTAAAAATAGGTACTATTTTATGATCGATGCTCTATGCAATGCATAAAATAAAACAATTTTGTTGATTAATCATCCAATTAGTTATAGTGAGTACTCGTAGCAATTAAACTGTACAAAGCGAACAAATAATAAGTTTATCGATTTGTGTAGAATGTAGAAGGATAATTAAAGAAGGATTAAAGTGGGACGCTATTTATTGGTGAGAGTTTTTATTTAATAGGTATACCCCTGAGATATTCGGTGAATCCTTGACGATTGCTCCTGTAGACCAGCACGCATCCTTTTTCGTCCACCTCCGTCAGGTACATCGAAGGACTCTTCATCTTAGGATAGGACAAGCGGAATTGATTGTGGATGTTGTCGACGCTTTGGAGGAAGTCAGTGAAGTATCTTCCTGTTGCTTTTATCATTGTGTCGTACCTAATTCATTTTTATTTCAGTTTTTTTCTGATTTTAGTTTAGATTTAATTTACGATATAATAATGTAAACCATTTTTTTTAATTTAGTAAAGTAAACATTAAAATGATTTCTTTTTTTTTATTTAAATATTTATTTCAGGTTAATTCAGGTTTACTAAAAAATGTTTACTGATTTTTAAATTTTCTGGTTTAAGTAAAAGTTGTTTAAAGGAGTAATTAATTTTAAAATATATAAAAAAAATGATTCATAAGTTAAGTAATTTTTCTTTTCTTAGGTCAAAAAAGTATTTTTTTTTTATTAACTTATACAACTTCTAAATCTACTTGGAACTAATAAAATTTCGAATTTAAATAAATTATTTTTTGTTAGTTGCAAATTATTCTTCAAAATTACTTATTAAATTATAAATAACTCCAGGAAAAATGATTTTTCTAAGTTTTTGTTTTAATACTTGAATCATAAGAATTCTGATAGTTTCAATTTCAATTTAAAAAGACAGTTAAATATCCATTCTTAGCTTTCAAAGTTTATTTTGCCGTTTTTACATTGCATTACATTGTTTTTACATCGAGAAATGCTGCACATTTAAAAATTATTTCCGGGAAACCGGATAAAAATGGGTAAAATTTTATTTTGGATTTTCATAAAGAAAAATGTTTTCTATTCATTAACTGTAAAAAATTTAAAAATAAGGCAGTAACTTCTAGGAAAATTTGATTAATTTATTACAGTGACCCTAGAAATGGAAACTGCGGACTTAAAAATTATTTCCGGAAAGCAGGAATGATATAAATCAAATTTTTATTTTTATTTTGGTAAAGATTAATACATTCTATAAAATGAGATTAAAAATTTAAAAAATAAACGGTTAACTTTTTGGTAAAAATTGACCTACATGATGATGATAAAACTTTTTTTCCATGGAAGAAAAAAGTCGTAGATGAAATTTTATTTTTGATTTTGATAAAGAGCAATATGATTAATGAATTAAAAGTTAAGATTAAAAAATTGAACTGATGACTTTTGAGAAAAGTTGACATAAATGAGGCACTTCTTGTACATATGCTGTAATGTTATACCTTGCACTTAAAAATTATTTCCGGAAAACCGGAAAGATATAAATTTTATTTTATTTTACTTTTTGATAAAGTTTAATGTATTCTATAAATTAATAGTGGAATATAAATTGAACAATGAGAATTTGATGAGTGATTACTGATGAAAACTTTTAAAACGAGAAAATCCATACAAACAAAAGAAAATCGTCTAAAATTTTCATTTTTATCTTCTTTAATTCCTCATATATTTTTTTATTAGTGTGTTATTAATCATTGCTCTTGAATAAATCAACTCTGAAGTTGTGCAAAAACTATTTGTGGCCGTAATTCAAAATTATATCATTAAAAAAGTAGGCAATTTTCTGAAGAAGTCATAAAATTTCTCGGGTTTCAACAAAATCCAACTTTTATAGAAAATTGTTTTTTCCGTTATCCATGACGATGAAAACATTAAAAAGTTTAAGTGTAATTAACAAGTTTAAGAATCTTTTTAGTTTCGGAAATATTTTAATTACGTTTTTCGCTATGTTTTTGGTTTCTTTCTTTGTTTTTAATGAAATAATGAATTTTTATTAAAATGTGACTCAAAATGAAATAAAATATTAAGTATTTTAATTTTAAAAAAATGAGGAAAATTAAACAATAAATGCCCAAATGAAAAAAAAAATCTTTAATTTCAACAAATAATTTTATTTAATAAAAAATAATAATAAAACAAGCAGAACAGTAGAAAACCGAAAAATAAAATCACTAAAATATCGAATTTTATATTGTTAACCAATTTACTACCTAAAAAGGTAAAAAAACTTTCACATAAACTAAAAAAAACTTCAAAACTTTAAGAAAAAAGTACTCAAACAACTTGAAAATTCAATATTTGTAAAGAAACTTACCCAAAATGGCTGAAATACCTCACGAAGCACTTTCCAAAAAACTGCATAAAGAAATCATACGACTTATTGGTGATTTTAGCGCAAGCCCTTGCAATATCGCTCATTATATTATCATTATAAACGTGATGCGTATTGAAAACAGCATGTTTTAATTCGGCAACTTGAACTATTTGCTGCCAGATTTCCTCTCCGTATTCCAACTGCATCAAAACCCCCCAAAATTTTAATAATTTTTCAATATTTATAAATTTTAAAAACTATAAAATTTCATTTCAAATACCTTAATGAAATGCTGAACGCTTTCCAATAACATTCCATACATTTTGCTAAATTAATAATTTCAATAAAACAACAAAACACGAATAAAAAATGTATATTTTTAAATCTTATTAAAAAACAAAAATAACTATGAATAGAAAGGACAATCACAACAAAACGTGGTACAATATCAGCACCACTTTTACACTGGCATAAAATACAGGGCTTTCGAGTCCTTATAAATGTTGCCGCCGCCCCCACGACCTTCAGTAGTAGCAACAGCAGATTTCGAGCGCGCGTCTCATTTCTTCGCCACTAACTGCGCCTCGAGCATCGTATCACTTCCGACCGACGATATCCTACAAAAACAATTAATCATTTTTATTGCGCTCTTTATTATTTAACCGACTCCCCAGCGCTTCTAATTATACGACAATATCTATTTCCATCAATGGAAAACATAACAAAACAAACAAAAAAGACTAATTGAATAACATTGAGTAACAAAACAATAAAACAAAAAGTGCAAATTTGTACTGACCAAAAAACTAAAACAAAACAATTTTGTTTTTGTTTCTTGTTTCTGGCATTAAACACAACCCGCGTTTTAAAATGTTTGTACAACAACTACTACTATTAGTAAAAAAGAAATATTTACAGGTTATAAATGGTTAAATTTGTACATTAGAAATACAATTAGTTAGAATTTAAAAATTCAGGTGTTTTGATTGGTTCTAACACCGAAATCGAATTTTGGTTGCTGCACTTTTAAATCGTGCGTCGCCAAATGCTGTTGAGCTTCCTCAACAGATTTTCGCTTATACCTATTGAACACCACTTTGCTGTGCTCGAACGTGGCAATCATTATGGCACAAGCCGGTGCCACTTTAATTAAACGCGGTACCAATCCGGCAAACAGTCCGCGGAATCCATAATCCTGATATAGACTTTTCATTAAGGCTTTTGTGGATTTATGCGATCCTTTTTCATCTAAAACAATTCAATTTTTTATGTAAAAATTTACTATTTCCACAGCATAGTTTTTTATTTCAATGTATAACTAATATAAATATTGAAAAACTTACTGGAAAGTACTTTAGACCCAATTTCAATTTGCTGGTGTGTTTTTATCACATCAAAAGGAACAGTTACAGTTGCTGCAATCTAAAAAATTATGACAAATTTAATTTTTGTAGCAAAAAAAAAGCAATAAATTTGATCTTACACCGCCTGAAACAGCACCAGCAATTAAACTAGTTCCAAAAGAAGGTGTTGAAACGCCCATGAACTTCTTCATGTTTTCGTAACTGGTCCAATAAATTGCCGAAAACGGCACGTCTCTCAATAAAGTGGCAAAAACACCTTTCCAAAGTCCTCTAATACCGTCAGTCCTCACTAGTATTTTCAAAGCTTCTCCAATTTCAAAATAAGTCAGCTTAGTACTCTGCATTTTCGTTCTGATGAGTTCCAAAGGACTGACAAGTGAAACCGAGAATATCCTAGCAGTTCCTCCAGCTACCAGAGGTATCCACAAAGGCTGCTCCATTGGGTGCCCTGGCAGTGTGTTCACATTGTAGTTATCTTTAAGTTTTAAACGTAACTGTTCATAGGTAACAAAGTAAACAACAGTTGCAGGAATTGCTAATACTAATGTCGGACTCAAGCCACTCCACAGTGAAGAAATCCCTTCGTACTTGCTTATTTTGGAAAATGCGTCCTAAAAATTCAAATTATGACAAAAAAGGACTTGAAAGTATTTAAAAAAATTGTTTTGGCATACAATAGTTCCACTGAAATGTAAAGTGGGAGTTTTCTGGTACCATTTGGAGGTTTCACTACTGCAGTCGCAAATGTGGTCCATGAGGCCATTGCAATAGAGAAAACATTTGGACGTCAGGTGCTTTTTCTGGGCTTGCAAACGAATTTTCACTACATCCAAAGGAGTCACTGAAAATTAACAATTGTAGATTGTTTTTTAATAAAAGAAAATCATGGTAACCTTACCAAAAAGTGATGTTACAACTGCTCCAGTGCAAGAAGCCAGCACTTGCTGGAAAGGTGAGATTCGATATCTTGGGTCATCAATATCTATTGCTTCGTCTTCACCCATTGCTGTTAATTGTTATTTTGGTTTTAATTGTGGAAATTGGAAAAACAATAAAAGTTTCCACAAGCATTTGACATTGAAATTCACATGGTAATGTTTGAGTTTGGTAAGGTTTTAATTTTAATGTAGGCAACTTAAGTTACACATCCTTGAGCCGCTCCAAAGGATTTTATTAATTAAAAATATTTATTGATTGATTTTATTATTAGTAGTAATGGATGAAGTTATTATTATTTTTAATTTTGCGTTTTTTTAATGTAATAAAAGTTTAATTAATTGTTATATTAAGAATTAATCAAGTTAACATCTTTGGTATATAAGGAAATAGAAGAGTAAGGATTTGACTAATGCTTTTTACTGGGTTAGTCAAAATCAAAACAAACAAAAAATCAAAAAAGCTACTCATGGTAAATGCATTCTTGCTTTAAAAGAAATTCATATAATAAAATATTTATTTCCAATTTAATTGCTAATTTATGACTTCGATAATTTTTAATAGTACATTTTTACTTTTTCTATTGTTATTTAGTAATATTGGTTAAGAGTAACGGTTACAACTTTTTTTTTTAATTAAGTTTTCTGTTGCAAAAAAGTTTTCAAAAACTACTTTTTCCACCTCAGAAATGAATTTCAAACTGCTAAAAAGTAGAATTTGTATTCTCAGAGGATCCTCTGGGCTATTAATACATCCCAATAATATATAATTAACGTAATTTTGTAATTAAAATGGTCAAAAATCGAAAAATTATTCAGGTTTAATGGTGTTACAATAATTATATAATTAAAATATATTTATTTAATCAGTTTATTTAGACTATCTAAATAAAAAAAAAAACAGCCAAAAGAGAACTCATCATTTAAAATAAGCAATTAATGAATTTATAAAATTTTAAATGTTTTTTTAAAAGATTAAAAATGTAATAAAAACTTTTCTTTCTTGAACCTAATTGTTGTGGAGCTTCTGAACCACTGTACATACAGGGTGACACTGAAAAGTGGATTTTTTTGAAATTTTGCTCATTTATATAAGACAGCATTTCGGATAAATTGACGTAAATTTCAATTTAAAAAATCGATTGGTAAATAAAGAAATGAAAGGGGTGAGCCACTTTTCAGTGTCACCCTGTAGATTGTACAGTCAACCAAGTAAAAAGGAAACGAAAATATTGATGATAATGAAAGTAAGTTTAAATTTTTTAAGTCCTGCTTCTCAAATATTTTAAATAAACAATTTATACATTTTGAAAATATATATTTAAATAAACTCATAGAAATCTTAATATTTAATATTAATATTTTTTTCAAATTTGAAATTCGAAAATTCACTTTTTATTTGAAATTTAAATAAATATTTCCTAATTTGAAAATCCGTTGATTCAAATTAAAAACAAAATTAAGAAACAATAAAAAAATAGTACATCGGAATAATTTATTTCACAATTTTCATATTAATTTCCTTTTATTTTTTAGAATTAGATATTTAATAAATTGAAACAAATAAGCTCTGTTTTATTATTAATCAAAATTTTAAAAGTTAATAATGGTTTTATTAATTACACCAGTCAACACGATTTTTGGTTCCAAGTACTGAATCTGAAATTTTAGTTTATTTTATTTTACTGGTTAGGGATTATTTTTTCAATTAAACTTTGCCTTTCTATTCATAAAAAATGGCCGATTTTTTCATTAATTAATTAAAATTGACTGCCTGAAATACATTTTAATGTTTTAATATTAACTTTCAAAAATAAAATGAAACAAAAAAGGATGAATAAAAAATAAATATTTTCAAAGATTTTCTTTTGTTTTTATGAACTTTCTCGCATTAAACCCCAAATAAAATCATTCATCATTCTCTCGTTTTTCAATTTAATTTTTACTACTAATTCACAGGATATATTGTTCCTTTTTTAAATCCTAAAGAAAATATCATTTAAATATTTCCGCTTTATCGGAAATAAATTTTAAGTGCACGGTGCTTGCTCTTATAGCGTATTTGCAATAAGTGCCTTAATTATGTCAACTTTAATTTCCACTCTCATTTTATAGAGCATTCTGTTCTTCATTAAATTCAAAAATAAAATTTAATTTATGTCTTCTTTTATTTTCGGAAATAATTTTTTAAGTGCGCGGTATCCACTCCTAAAGTAATTGTTTATCATGCAAATATTATGATATTAATCGACGTAAAACAGGCAGAAGCTAAGAATTAACATCTGAGTGTCTTTTGACACCAAGTTTCAGAATTCTAGCATTAAAACCGAACCTCATGAAATACTTTTTTCGTAGACCTGAGTTCTATATAAATTAATTAAATAATTCAGAAAAGGAAATAGAAATTAACTAAGAAATAATTTATTCAAATTTGAAACTTTATTAGTTGACAATGGCTTCCATGAAAAAGTTCTTTTTTCATCAAAGAATTTAAACAAACATAATAAATTCAATTTTTAGATATTAGAACCATCACGGCAATTTTTTGAATTTCTATGAAAATGGCTTATTTTTTTATAATTTAATTTTGAATTACGGCCAGAAAAAAATTTTGCTAAACTATTTTTGCTCTTTAATAATGATTACCAATAACACACAATTATAAAGTGGTAAAAACAATTTTTTAATGATTTTCTTTCGTTTTAATGTCTGTGGGACTTCTGGCAAACCCTGCAGATTGTAAAAAAATAAAATTCAAAAAACGTTAATGAAATTTAGTAAATGTTTATTAATTCACTAAAACCTCCATCTCGAATACTTCAAATGCACAAAATAAAACTAACAGTATATATATTTTAAATGATAAAATAGATTTGATATAAGTTCCTAATGAGGATCACATAACTTTTCACAGCACTTGAGAAACTTAATCCCTAAACATGAACAAAGAGTTAAATAAATTCGTACACAGTATCAGGACAATAGCTACCGGAATTTAAAAAACAAAAACACTTAACGATTCCGTTAATTAACGCGAACACACACAAACACGAACACTTTTTGCGTGTTTTCTTTTGCGTGGCCGATAGCTAAGACAATTGGAACAATTGGAAAATCCTAAGTAGTGTTCATTGGGGGGCTTGGGCTTGGGCTTGGGCTTGGGCTTGGGGGACGAAAAAACACAATCGGTGGCCCATCTATACAGTATAGCACGAACAGATCTGCAAATGCAAAAGATCAGTGCATAGATTTCTTTTTAGGTAAGCAGATAGCTAAGAGGGAGCACCCGATGGTGACCACTGCGACGAAGACGAACGGCGGCTCGCAACCAGCTTGCAGCAGATGCGGAAAGACAATGTTGCCCGCAATGGTCTCCACGAGGCCGGTCATTCGTGTCAGCGAGATGGCCATCGTCCGCAGCCTTGTCGGCAGCAACTCTACAACAGCAACATTTAAGACTACAGTGTTAACGGCCGAGACGGCTGTTAAGATTGTGCTTAGGGCGACCACCGTGGCCGAGGAGGTCGCGAAGTAAATGGCCCCGCCGCAGATGCCGCTCAGCACGCCGAAGATGATGAACATGTTGTTGTTGCCCAACTTGTTGATCACGGTGCCCGTCAGCAGGAAGCTTATCACCGATGCCGATTGAACTATTATCAGATTCGTGTAGACTTTGTCGTTGTCGTAGTTCACGATGCAGGCCCCGCTGGCGATGCTGTGGTGCGAGTGCGTCATCGAGTTCATCACTTCGCAGAAGTCTATCGAGGTCTTGTTGGTAGCGGAATAATAGTCGTTCATTGCCGCAAATAATTGCGGTAACCAATTTTTTAACGAATTTAATCTGTTTTTTTTTTATAAGATTTCAATAAATAAATAAAATTAGTAAAGTTTTTTAGAAAAATGTAAAAAATTGAAAACTCACCCCATTTTGTATCCCATCTGGACAGCACTTAGAAATAAAATGACTAAAATGTGTGGTGGACAGAAGAGATCGAGGATGTTTTTCAATTTGGAAGTCCAGCTTTCCTGTATTTCTTCCGGTTTCTCGCTCTCGCTTTTCGCGTCTTCGCCGCCATTGTTGTTGCCGTCTTCGACGACTCTTTTCTTCATTTTCTCCAAGCGCTTCCGGCGCTCATCCACCAGCACTTTCACGGGGTATTCTTCTTTTTGGTTTCCGGTGTTCCAGCTGTACACGGTGCGGAACACATCGAGAGCTTCGTCGTTGCGGCCCACCGACATTAGGAATTTCGGGCTTTCCGGTAAAGCTAAATTCGCTAAGCCGCTTATCAAACTCGGAAGAGCACATACTATTATGTAAATGTTCCAAGAATGTAATCCTAAAAATAATTGTAAAAAAAATCGTTAATTTCATTTTCAAATAGGAAAATAATTCACAAACATTTTGAATAAAAAAAGCAATAAAAAAATATTTAAAAATTACACCTTCTGCCTCAAATTTTTATATCGATCAAAAAGGCAAAAAAAAAGTTATTAAAAAATTAACGAATCAGCGTAATGAAGAAATCTCTAAATTATTCGTTTTGGGACCACTATTGCACATACTAGAACAATCTGCAATATATCATTTTGCGATCATAATTATTCCCAAATCACTGCTGACGTAAAATATTTTCAGCACTTGGTCACTTCCGGTGAGACCGGAAATCCTAGTCTTGAAATCTCGAAAAGATCTGGAAAAGTAGACGTAATAGAAAAGTTTTTTTTTTAACCGGAAGGACCGTTTATATTATAATTTAAATAAAAAATAATAATAAAAATATCTGCAAGAAATAAGTCTTTTTAAATATTTTTTTTTATTATAAATTTAACAATATTTTTAATGAAATCAACCAATTAATATTTTTAATTTGAATACAGCATTTAATTTATTGAAATAGAAAATTCACCAAATCATTATTAATTTAAAAAACTTCAATTAAAAGTTGAAAAGTTTTTTTAATTCAAATTTAATATAATAATTTAATTTTTTAATTGAAGCAAATTGAAATAACTAACGAACTTTCCTTAAAAGAAGTTTAAAATAATTATACTTCGATTTTTATTTGTAACTTGTGGCGACCCTTAGTCACCTTAAATTAAATTAATACAACCTGAGATCCCAGCGTTAGCGTTTACCTGTCTGAGTCATGGTTAGCGTAATTGCAAATCGCTAATCACACTCTTTTAATTTCATGTTCACGCACTTGGAG
>JASKGO010007835.1:0-21353 GCA_030556065.1 Holobus sp. GC000080 | reverse complement strand
TTTGATAGTTTCAAGGGCAGAGTGGTGTCTATATACATATTCTAGAATTTAAGCTTCATAAGTTGCCTAGTTTAGAAATTAGCAGGGGGGGGTACTACTTAAATGATCGCACTGTATACGAGTACAATGGAACGAAGGAACGTTAATGAATTCCGAACGCGTCCACGTAGCACATCCACACATTCACACACGCACGCACAAACGAGCTAAACCATACAAAAACGACGACATAAACGCACGGGAAAAATATTAATTAAACGAAAACGCTGCGGCAGCAACAGGTAACGGCTCGAAACCGCTGCCCTAACAGTTTCCAAATAGATTATAGTATAGACCGAACGAATTATATTCTTTTTAGAAAGTTTTCCTTTTCCGCACCGAGAGTTGTCACACCGAAAAGTTTTCTCGTTTCGAATTTTAAGTGATAGCATCGGTTATTATTTGTTAATGCAATGAATTTCTTATGTACCATACCCATCCATACCCCTTAATCATCCATTTTTGCGAATAAACCTAATTCTGTAATAATTTATTACTTGGATTAAGTTTCGCCAGGAATTAATTAAAAAAATAATTAACTATACGTTCACTTTACTTGCGCACATAAATAAAGAGCATGGTATGGATACTTAAAACTAAATTAAAGTTTTTTTTTTTTAGCAAGAAAGTGCACTTCTGAAATAAATTTCATCATATTGCAAAAAAGCGAAACTCCGGAAAAAAATAATATTACTAAAGCATAGTAAAATCCCATTAGTGGGAAATTAATTAAAACTAAAAATACTCTTTCTGGATTACGTCGAAAGAAGCCTTAAAGAAAAAAAAAAGGAGGGTGGAAAGAGGAAAGCCAAGATATACCTGATGGCAGCAAAGTGGAACGTTATCGAGGCAAAAGAGAAGAAATAGAAGACATTCGCTCTCTCCCTTGATGTAAAACAAACACCTTCATTGTGTCTGCCGCCGCCGCCGCCGCCGCCGCCGCCGTTCAAAAGCAAACTGTCACGTTATTGGATTTCGAGTGCAATTGGTCGTGAATGAAGATTGCACCACTTGCACGTTAAATTAGACGACTACCGAAATTAGATTTGTCACCAGTTGAGAATCTGTTTGTGCCCTTACTCAACACACACATGCTCGAGTTACGAGATTAAGATTACACCTTTCCAGCTACAACTAATAACCGACAATTCTCGCATGTATAATATACATAAGTGAAATAATCATAATTGTTCTTCAAAAATTTCCTTCTCGATTTTGTATTTATTTAAAAAAAAAAAATATGTGAAAAAAAATGGAGAAAAAAACAACAAAACTATATTTTAAAGCAGTGACAACTGCAATAGAAAATTAACAGACAGTTGCAAAATATTTTTGAGGAAAAAACCACTGCTCTTTAATGTAAAAACCATGTTAAACATCGTTATACATTTCGAACGATCTATCATACATAAATCTGGCAATGTACCTATACAGAGTACTGCATCGGATTACGAATACCTATATGAAAATCATATTTTACCAGGAATTATAAGCGTGGTGGAACGTGTACCCGTTGAAATCAGCCGTTCCAATGCGCTCAATATTAATACTTTAAGGAAAATTAAACAAGCAATATAAGTGTGCAAATTTGTACGTATACGTTAGAAATTCAATTAAAATTGTTCTGTTTGCACTACCAGAAGAAATAAATTGATTCAATATTCTTACCAATAAAAACTGTTAGAAATTATTTATATTTATATTAAAACAGCATTAAGAAAAATTTCATATAACTTAAATAAAAATTGAACATCAAAAATTGATAATTTAAATTGAAATTGCGGAACTTCAAGCGTGAAAAAACACCACTCCCGAATTTAATCACGCATTGTCCACATATAACAAATACATTAATTTAAGCAAACAAAGTTTATAATTAATGAATAGCATAAGAGCATTTGTTATACCTTTATACGCAGTATATAATACTATATAAAATAAATGGAGAACGAAGTATAAATAAAGGTTGTAGACAGTAGTTAATTTAATTAACGCAACAAAATGAAAACGGGGGACAAAATTAAAATTTCATTTATCATCAAGCTTAACAAAAAATTTAAAAAAAGGTAACATTCGTCCTTCTATAATACAATATTGCCTGCTTATAGGCACACAATACCAGTTCACAAGAGCAGCAAAACAATAAGCCTGAAGAATTAGCAACAATGATATAAAGTATAATAGAAATAATTTTGAATTTTCCATAAAGATGCTCTTCTTTCTATATTCGCAACGGAGAATAATTATGCCCGAACACTACATTATCCATCTTCTCTATAGAATTATACTCTTTAATTAATGCCGTTGTTTTTACAAGCACAAACCCAATTATAAAATAACGTCTTTGTTGTTCGGATACGAAGTAACCCGACTGGATTAATCTGCCACCAGTATAGTATACTGTATAGAGATGGTAAACTGGAGCGTCGAATTGTGGCTGTGGCTGATGTATAGCTGATGCATTTTGCATTTTGACGGCTATCAATACAGAGAAAACTATGTTAACCCTGTAGTTAAGCTACACCATATAGTTCTATAGTTTAGCTATGCTATAAAGTCCATAAAGTTAAGGCCCATGACATTATACTTTTGCCAACAAACGGGGCCGAGTGTTTATCAAACGTTACAGAAGAGAGCTTTATATGGAAAATAAAGCTGGAGTATAGCAGCAGCAGCAGCAGCAGCCGCAGCAACCGATATAATCCCGCGCGTGATATATAAAGGGTGTAGTAATCATCAAAGAGCTGCCTCTCGTGTTATATTCAGCATCAGAGAAATTTAATTATTTATAATTAATTAATAATACTGATGAACGCTGGAGAGCTATAAGGCGGCCATAAAAGTGGGCCACTTTTGTGCCCACACAGAGAGGCTTTAATGTGTGAACTTCTGTTTGAGTACGTTATACATACAACACATACCGCAGCGTACTGTGGTGGTATACAATGCGAGAGAGGTACACGAGAGTCAATGTATTTGGTAATTCATTTTCGAGTGCTTGAAAACATTATGCGCCGAACAAACATTGTATGTACCTTTTTAGGTCCGACGAGAGATTACATGAGCCAAACAAACAATATTTTCAAGTGTACCACTCGATCTGTTAATTAATCGCTACCGCTGTAGTACTATCTACCGTTAGATGTTATCAAAATACTTCTTATTTTAATTATATTTTTCATTGTTGACATTTGCAAAGCTCGATTGACCAAATTTAAATTTTCGTTTATCGATACAATTATTTCTATAGGATTGGGATTAGTGTTACCTAATAGAAGAGATTGTGAAAAGCCAACTCACCTGAAACAAAACGAAATAATTATTAGTACTTTATGTAAGTTGTCGCACACAAAAAAAAGAACAATAATAATAATGGCAAATTGGACAATTGTTGCATATCAGTGCAAAGAGCAGGGCAGAGCAACAGTTAGCACATTGATTGCGCCCATTAGGGTGCGCACACCAACCAGATCAGCAGATACTCACCGGCCATTTCTCTATTAAACTGCTTTGCATTTACAGGGTGCGCAAATTTTGATTAGCTATTAAAAATATTTTTTAATACGAAATGACCTCTTTTAAATTATTTTATTTTTATCGTTTCTTGGTGGAAACTTGCCCATAAAAAAAAATTAAATTCAAACTTTGGAATTTTTTTAAAGGCAGATTTTAAAATTAATTTCAAATTTCCCACAATATTTTCAAATCTTCGGTAATCTATGGAAATAAAATTGGCGCCAAATTTAATTTTACAATTATTTAAAAATATTAATTCTAAAGAACTTTTAATTATAACTAAAATAAATTTTAGTAAAAAATAACAAATTTATTGTCTTTGTCAATAAAAAAAAAAAATGCAAGAACATCCTTTACACCAAGCCAGTAACCGTGCGACATATTATAATTGTTGTATTCTGTATTGCTATTGAATATTAGGGGTAGCATGTGCCTCTGACACCATCATCCTATTATGATAGTCAAGTTAATGGACAATTGACTGTTATAGGATATTATGCTATCTAAATTGGTGCCTCAAATTGCAACTGCAACTACCCTGCGGTCATTACAACACACAGGGCTCTTGCTAAGAGAATTGCAACACGTATATAGGGGTTGAAAATGTATGCTGGGCACGTGCGCTTTAACAATTTAATAGTAGTAATAATATCGAGAGTGCATCCAGCCAATAATAACATTTAAAAAAAAAAAAATTCATAATGGGTTATTACTTTGGCTCAGCTTTAAAGTTTTCCTTTAAAGAGTAATCCGCACATTAAAAGAAATTAAAATCGGAAAATTTATAACAAGAGAATATTACTATATTCGTTTAATTAAACAAAAACACAGACTCTGCAAAAAACAGTACTCCCAATAAACACTACAGTCTATTACAGCTTATTTTTTAGCAGTTTTAACGATGAGCAGATTTTGCCATTTAAAAAACCTGCTCTCCGGCAACTACAAAAATAAAAAGCAAAAACGTACATTGCAGTAGCAGCCATTATCAGTATTGTTATTTCAGTGCACATAACACATTAACTGCATATAATGGTGAACAGCAAGAGGAGAGATGTGAATTTTGTAATACGATAAGACATCGTAATGGACGAAATAAAGTATGCATGTACAATTTTCCGGATTCTGCAAGTGCACCAGATCAAATATGCACACGCGTAAAATGCATTTATAGAATGTGGATGCTCTCGTCGAGCAACGCACTGCGAGAGCAAGATGGAGAGGAAACTCAAAAACTAAACCGAGAGAAAACTTTAATTCACTTGCTTGAGCCGTCTCAACTATCTAAGCTTGTAAAAATAGAGCAAAGTTAGCGGTTTATTGAAAGGAAGGAAAACCGGGGGCGCCTCAGAGTGTGGAAATGCGAACAGTGGCCCTGTCGAGAGTTGATTGAGTGGTCAATCTCTTGCGAAACGGATAGTATATCAAGAAAAGGAAAAAAGTTGAATAATAATAATAATAATAATAAAACATCAATAAATTTTCCGATGATATTAAGGGGCGCTTTCAAAAATGAATGCTGTGCAGAAATATTCTTCGCACAATGCGAAAAGCCAATTGGCTTTTCAATTCAGACACTTTATGCATATTTATAAGCTCTCTTTCATTACTTATTTACGACTTTTAGTATATTTGATCAATGACTTCGAACAAAGGAAATGAATTTATAAAAAATAAAAATGGGGTAGGTTTTAATGTTTAATTACGTTACGATATAACATTTAAGCTTTTCATTATTTATTATTTTAAAATGAATGCTTCTCTTCTTTGCAAAAAAAACATTAAATCAAAAAAATATTTTTTTAAATCATGGAAAAACTAAGCAAAAGAGCAAAAGAATATTGTAATATGCAGTACACAGCGTTCCAGCTATAAATAATGGTTACTGCGAAATGCGTCTTACTTTGCCTTGCATCTTTTTACTATATTTTATAATCTCAATATTTACATGGCTGTCTCGAGATAAAATATTAGCTCGCTAGGATTTTATTAGAGTCACTTGTCGCTGTGAAAATTTTCATCGTCAATTGCATGGCACTATACGTATATCGAGCATAAAGCTCTCTTTTAGTACTTCAAAACATGTATCTATTTCATTTAGCAGACCTATAACTTTTAAAGAGATGAAAACAAGTCGGATGGAAGACATCATGATGCTTAAGCTGATCTTCCTGTTTTTCCTCCGCATCCAAGAAGACTACTAATACTGAATTTGCTTAAGTGGTTTAAAAACATTTTGATTTTATGACAGATTTATGGTGAAATCATCAATCAAATTATTTACACTCTTCATTGTTTTCATTTCAGGTAATTTTTTTGGTTCATTAAATTAATAATACTGAGAAATTGAAACAAAAAAAACCGTAGTGTTTTTATGTGGTCCATTGTTTTGCCAATCAGTTTAAACAATACAAAAAATTGGGGCGAAATAACAAACTCGTACAATTTGCATATTTATTGCCACTTTAAATTTTAAAATATCGACTTCATTGTTTTTCGCAATTTTTATTTAAAAGCAAACTTTCTATTTTACTTTTAGGAAATTTACATACTTGCCAAAAAAAAATGCATAATAAATTATTTACTAAAAGAACATATTATGCCAATAAAGAAAATATGTATTTTAAATTTATTTTGTAATCAATAACAAAGTGCAGTCGGTTTAAAGTGTAAATTATTTGATTGGAAGTAATGAGAAACCACTTTTTACTTATCTGCATTCTTAATAGCTTCAAAAACAGTCAAGAAATTAATTACCAGGCAAAAAATATTAATCCAAGTTAACCAAGAAAAAAATTAGCGAATGTAAAAAACTGCAAAACAAAAAGCCATATATACGAGTAGAAACAAAAGTATTAAGTTTATAAACGAAAATAAAGCCTGCGGGCATTGACTACATCAGCGAATCATTAACTATCGTTATTACAATTGAATAATAAAGTTGGCAGCAGCGTGTGACGTAAACGGCGACAATCCGCGTGCTCGTGGTGCATGCAAGCAAGTGCCTTCGCATATAACTGCCCGGTCCTTAATTAATATTTACGTCACACCAACCATATCGTATATACACACACACAAAACAGACAGCAGACATACTAAATGAAATTGACGAGAGGTCTCATCCACATAATATAATATGCGACACAAAACACAAATACGCCTGCAGCCAGACCTACGAGTTAGTTTATGTGAGACGTTGCATGCAAATAAAATATTAGAAATGTACGAGTGTATGTGGTAAAATTCCGGTATAATATAACTCAAACATATACGAGTAGATGTGGAAAACGTAAAGCTAGGCACATAATAATCAATTAAAAAGGAAAATCACGAGGTCGCGCTCCAGACTCGGCAAACTTGCACACTCTGCAAAAGCAAACGCGACGAGACTCGGCGTCGACTAGCTGCGACAAACCAGAGAAAAAGAGAAGAAAAGAAAAAAACAGAGAAAAAGAAACAGCGAGTCGGGAAATCGTTCTTCCCGCCTCGATACGCGCATTAAAATTTTATCAATACATTTCATTATACATACTTTCCGCTCCTACGCGCGTCAATACAACCGACATCCGAAGTCGTGGAATTCAGCAAACTTTAATTTTCACGCCAACACACAATTTTAATAGAAATTCAAACGTTTATATAAATTTAGTTTTCTTTTCTATTAGCTAAATTGAGTTTAATAACTGAAAAATAAAATATTGCGGAAAAACTATTTGAAAGTAATTATACAAATAAGTACGCGGCAACCGAAAATCGCAACACTGCAGCGGCCAATTTATTCGCAAAGAAAACGCCACATAAATAATGTGTAAGAGAGCACCTTCTTCTTCTTCATTTACTAATGCACTTCGAGCAGTTGGTTCATTATGCAAATGCAGCACTTATATATCGCGTGTGCAAATAACGCGCGCGGCAAAAATTCTGCCCTAGATAATTAATATCGAAACGCTCATACATACAGCCGCAAGTACTTAGAAGCACACATTCAAGTAGGATTTTCACGAAGTGAAGATGAAGAGAGGAGAAACTCGGGAGGGTACTTAACCAATTTATCCATCAACCCATCCATATATACCAAAGTATACACAAACTGTACATATACCTATACAGAGAGATGCGTAAATAACGCATTCGAAACCGTTGCATATTGCACCGGCGTTGCATAAATATACATTTTAAGCAAACAAACAAGTACGATGCAAATAGCACAAACTCCTTCATGTATAATTGTATGTGTGAAGCCTATCTTTAGTAGGTAGGTACATTATATATTGTTCGTTTAAACTGGTAAATATATGCTTTATTTCTGCAATATAACGTACGATAGTTTCAGTGGTCAATCAAATCATTCGACCAGGTCTGCTGTTTAATTATTTAGAACCGAAATGTTAACGACACAATAAACCGATTTGGTATTTAGATTTTTTTTTTGGACCAAATGAAGCTTTTACCAATTCGCCAACGATTAATCAAAACCATAATTTGCTAGTTTATGATAATAATTACTCCATTATCCTTGACGGAATATTAAACATTGCCAATATTTCATTAAGTTTTATTAAGAATTGATCGTCTTCAAACAGCAAATATAAATATTTTAAACAGAAGTAAAAATTACTACGCAATTCGACTTAATTTGCACATCAAGCCATTCGGAACCAATCAAGTTTATTTTTGGACACGCTGTAAATTCACTATTGAAAATTCCAATAAAAAATATTAACACTTCAAAGCTTCAAGTGAAAACCGAACCATAAAAGTCAACCTTCAACTGAAGAGTTGTAGGAGGTCAAGTCATTGCACAAACAACATGAATTTAACAAGAATAATTTAAGCTAAGGTAAGGTACCAACGATAAGTCAAATTCATTAAAAAAGGACTTGTACCACTAGACGCAGAAGACATACAGAAATGATAAATCAACATTCCTAAGCGGTATCCATCCTTCCATAAGTTTCTTCACGCAAAGCTATGGCTTTCGACTTCGATAATAAACAAACGGTCATATCGCTGTAATTTACAACCACTGGTTTCTTGTTACGTGTATATCAGGAATATTATTATTCGAGGAATGGCCCCCTTGTGTACATATTCTAACAAGAACCAAGTAGTCTTTAATTTATCTAAACAATTAGTGGTTCCCACACGCTCAAATGAAAAAAAAAAAACAACAACCAACCATTTAAACTTTGTGTGCATCGAAGTTAAAACAGAGAGGGCGCGTTGTTGAATTTGAGTCATCGCCACGGATATGTGTGTGTTTTATTAGCGCAAGTAAGCAAACATAAAAACCGCATTGCAAACAAAGTCATCACTTAAATAACTTTTTCGTACAGAGACCAATGTTCGTAAAATACAACGAACAAGTATAGGGTCCAAAGTTACCACTACCAACGTACCGGATCCGTGTTTGTGTATAAAAAATGTTTGTGTGTGGATCTCTCTCGGGGCCCGAAGACGTCCTTGAACATTTTATTCCACACACATCAAAGAGAGACGTTTTCACTCATTACAAACGATTATTATTATTATTGGGATCGTCGCTATAAACACACACACACACACAAATACTTACAGACACAGCACACAGGCAGACTTAAACATATAAAAAGTACGTAAAGCGTAATGCATGAACAAACGCGTTGTTCCTGTACCGGAATATTCCAGAAGGCCGCCAAAGTAGCACCACCGGGTAGTAAGTAGCACTACCCCAAAATTATTCAGAAAAAAAGTATACCTGGCCCCGAATTCTCTAGCTAGCTAGACTGGATTTCGTTCTCACCTGTGCAACAGGATCATCCACCGGGGTTACAGCAAAGAAGGGATCCAAATTATCCGAAATAATGGGCGTCAGGCACTGAACAGCACTCATGCGACTATTGCGTCGCTTTTTTCGCCGGCTAGCGTGTAATGTACCGTCAAACGAAACAAAACAAAACACACAAAAAAACTTGGTATAGACAGGACACGGTTTAAACGCGTAACGTAATGTACCAGACCAATAAGCCAACTAACCGCACTAACCAGAGCCACACAAAACGCGTCCGCATACACTAGTTATCCACTGTTGTGTCAGCAGCAGCGCCGCAACAACTTTGGATGATGATGATGACGATGATGATGAAGAGACGCGCGCCAATCGAGCTTAGCTCAGCAACCGGTGCGCGGGCATTATACACACACAACCAACGACGGCAAGACCAACTGACTGAGTCAAGCAAATGGAAAACGAAACGAAACGAAAGCGCACGACCCGGCGTACCTGTTGCTGTTGCTGTTGCTATTGCTTGTTGCTGCTTTTTCGACTTCTGCGTGTGCTCTACTCCTCTGTCGCCCAACTATTGGGAACCCACTGGCAGCGATTATGGTACCAACTCTGTAGGGCGTCCTCAAGTACAGACGCACTTCTTCCGAAACGGCACGGAGGAATGCGGAGGGACGTATTATTGTTAAGGTACCCTCCAACCTTAAACCCCTCTTCGGTTCTACTTTTCGTGGTAAACAAAGCAGGGGACCGCCGGAGGGTACGCAAGACTTCTTTGAAATTTGTACTGCGAAGGGCTCAGAATTCAATTCTGAGCTAGAGAGGTATATGCGGCAAATAAAACACGGCAAATAAAATAACACCGCAGCTAAAGAAAGAAAACCCGTTGATGACATCAGCCAGCGCTCTTCAATGGTATTTTGTAGATGAGCGTGCATGCGTAGAAGCAGAATATTACATCAGCGGTAACAGTTACATCACCCATGGGTCGAGAAGCAAGATTCCAACGTCGTTGGATAATTTGCCGGAGGATTACTATTTCGGGTGAATTATTATTGACCAATAATTCGGGTGATGATGATACTTAATTGCAAACACCCAACGCTATAATTACGCACATCATTATTTCATGCAGAACATTACGGAACTGTTAAAACGGGTAATAACGCAATGGATCTCTTGCATCTTGCAATGGGAAATATTTGAATGGCTTAACAAAAATCAATTGAAGACTTTTTAAATTTATATTTGATGAATTAATTTATATTTTAAAGATATATTGCATTCGAAGAGAAATCGAAATTATATACGTTAAAATGTAAAAATACTATGTCAAGAACTAAAATGAATCTAATTTGATGCACATTCTTTAAAAGAGAATAAATAAAACAATAAAATCATCAGTTGTCTGCTATTTTTTACTACATCGATGTTTTTTTCTCCAATTAAGTCAAGGTTTAATTACTTGAGCAACAGCAACATAATATAACAATAGATTACAATATCGAATTTAAATGCTCGAATGAAAATTTATGATTTCCAAAAATATGTATGATGTGAATCAACAATACGTTAACCGGTAATATTCAAAATAATGCAATCATTAACATAATTAAATAATTTTACAACAGTAATAATTACCTAACATTTACATATTGTTTGGCATTAATTAGCGCATTTTAAAGTTTTCATTATTGCAACTAATGGTCAATTAAAAAATCTCAATGCACATTAACATTTATGCAATAAACGGATTTAATATGAATTAAATGGACAAAAATAGAACTTACTAATTATAGATTACTATTTTATATTTAAAATAACATATTCGGTATTAATATTCCTCAATTTTATTTTTCATTGAAATATAAAACAATTTATTGCTGAAATAATAAAGATAAAAATAGATCGATAAAAAGAAAGAACTTTCAAAATTTTGTCCATGGCGTAGGATATCAATAACAGCGGGCTTAATTAAGTTTACTTTGGGATGCCGGTAATTAAAACCAATTGAATATGTACCATATGAATGCAGATACTATGCGATGCTGGTCTACATTGTTTTATCCATTATTTACCATTTTATTGCTTTGATATCGAATGGGGGCACGGCATTAGTCAATCAATGTTAACGATCACAATTAAAGGAGGAAAGGCCAAATGTACCGTTCAAAGCAATTTTTACTTACTGTTACTAGTAATTATTATTTACAGATTTTCCTAAATAGAAAACAAAAATACAATGATTTCGAAAAAAGTAAATAATACAAAATACCACTAAATTGCTCAATAAAGAAGCCATTAAATATTTTGATAAATAAAATAATGCTCAATTACCATACTGATATTATTACATTAAAAAAAAAAGTATGGCTATAGTGATGAAGCAATATTATTAATTATTCAAAGGGGACATTAATGCTTATCTGATGTCGCATTATTTTGTCTTCGCGTCTTTATTACCTCAGACTCAGACCTTTGTGTACAACAAAAACAGAGTAGAAGAAGAAGAAGAAGAACGGGGAAGGGAAATAAATAATAACATAATCGATATTATCAACAACAAAAAAATGAACGTTTTTTCTTCGTATAAGTTCAAATACATTATCCTTTTACTTTTTCAAATATTATATAATACATTTTCTTGTGCTTCTTGTGTTGCTAAGTAAGCGAGCCGCTTAT
This sequence comes from Holobus sp. GC000080, assembly GCA_030556065.1. Taxonomy (NCBI): domain Eukaryota; kingdom Metazoa; phylum Arthropoda; class Insecta; order Coleoptera; family Staphylinidae; genus Holobus; species Holobus sp. GC000080. The sequence continues at coordinate 9,352 of JASKGO010007835.1, read as the reverse complement.
GCTTTTCATACACATGTCATATATTTGCAAGAGGAGCGGGAGCAAAAAGGGATTATACAAAGAACGTTTAGGAAGAGAGGAGAGAAAAAAAGCGCGGGGCTGAAGAGAAACACCCCTATAAAAGCGATTTGCAGCAAATACAAATATATACAATTGATGGTTGTTGCTTGCGTTGTTGCTACCTAGTACCTACACTGCACAAGCGGGCACGAGTCAAAATTACATATTTTCCGCCGCAAAATTCCAATTCCCACGATTACTATTACTTCCGACTCTTCGGGCTCTTCGGGCCGAAAGGGAATAAACCATCAAGCGTGAACCGAAATCAATATATGTATGTATGTAGGACCCTCTATATTGGCCCAATGAGATCGAAAATGTACACAAAATGCCTCCGGGGCACATATTCCGTACTTGCATGTACATATTTATACGAGCGCAGGTAAACATACATACATACAACGGCAAAACCGAAATTTCAGCCAACCAACCGCCCCCGAACCAGAAAAGCAGCAGAAACTCGCGCTTTTTATTAATGATTGACCGTGTGTTTTTCAAAAATACACACATACACCAACAGAAAATTTCGATTACCGTATAACGGTCATTATTAAAATTTCCAACGTGATCGTGTACGAGGTATTATGTTGTTCATATTGTGTTTGCTTGTTTGTTGGCAAAAAAAAATAATGTTTTTTTAGTCTGCCATTATTTAAAAGGGGAAATCATTAGGGTTCATCCGTTAAATATATATTTTTTAAATTTTTAATAAAAATTTCTTAATTCTAATAAAAAGTAAAAAAAAAACTTTATGGATAAGTTAAAACCTTTCTTTCTAGCTGGAAACTTTTAAACTTTAAAACTGATTAAAATATGAAAAAATCCAATAAAACTTTTGAAAATTGCTTATGCATTTCAAGAAAAAACAAAAATCGAACAGTGGAAAATGCTAATAAAAAGTAAAAAAAAAACTTTATTATATAAAACCTTTCTAGTTGGAAACATTTAAACTTTAAAACAGTTGAAAATATAATAGAAATTAAAGAACATTTTTGAAAATTGCTTTTGCATTGCAGGGAACAGCGAAAATCAACCGAAAATGTTAAAGCGGAAAACCTCAAAGGATGCCAAGTTGGCGTGTATCAATAAATCAAAACGATTTACAGCATTTAAATATAATCATTAAAGCGCAACCTCAAAAGCATTAAAACATTCTTTAAAATTACATTTTAAAGATTATTTACAAATATTATTTACTGCATTTTCACATAAAAAAAAAACAAAAACAAAAACCTCTTCCATTTAATTAAGCAAACAATAAATAATCGAAGCCGATTAATTATTTCACAGAAGCGTTCAAATGGAAAATTGCATTTTAACGAATTCTGATAGCATTTTAGCGAATTGGTGGTAAACGAACGAACAACCATGGATATAATAATAAAAAAAAAATCGAAAAACTGCGTTTTGTGAGTACTGTTAATTTTTGCGCATCGATTTATTTTTCCAATAGTAATAATCGGTAGCCATTCTCATTGTTCCCGCATCCATGCACCGGCTTTAAACCCACTTGCATGAATGATAATAATTATTAATCCGCACAATGGGATTCGTCAAAAATTCCAATTGAAGCCAACAAAAGCGCGTTTTTTAGCAGCGCGACCTTATGATTTTCATGCAACAGCAGAAGCGACAATAAATTATAGCCATCGAATACACGCGCGATTTTCAATGCTTATTGTTCGGGTCACACACAATTTAATAGCACTTCTATATCTGCATGCACAATGTTCAAAACTAAGTTTCACATCTCTTTATATTATAAAGTAAAAACAGCTAAATTTAAGTATAAAAATATAGCCAAATCCATTAAATTTTAAGATTAGATAGAGGGAGGCAATATTAACAGTTGCAAATCACATGGTAAATCAAAAAGGGCACATTTTTTAAATGATTTGGTCATCCATTTAAAATTGAGAATTTTCTGTCAGAACGCACTGTATATGTAGAGAATATATTAATAAAACCCCAGCGACATTAAAAATTTTTTTTTTTTTAACTGTAACTTTTTCTTTTTCGTGTCTGCATAAAAGTTAAATTCTTTTCGACCAATGGGTCACGGTCTACGCGCTCTCAAAACTATATTTAAAATTTACTGCGCAAAATATGAATGGCGCAATTAATTAGCGATCCCGCATCGATTCTTACATAACGATGACCTCAACTTTCGCACCTGCATGCAGCATTCGCACCGCAAACAAAACGAAACAATAAGTAACCAATTGATTGTGCGGCTGAGAAATTATATATTGTAACATTTAAGCGAACACTTAACAAATTCAATCTTGGAATCGGCTTGGCATATAAATGATTTTATACACTCGTGCGTGATTGCGAAAACAAAAATATTATACCGAATTTAATTAAAATAGTAGATTACGAATTAGACCCCGTTAAATTTCATAATAAAATTAAAACAACTAACAGAATCCGGCAAGTTAGTAGAGCGAACATGCATTTTAATACGAGTATCATCTCATTCCCAGTGTTGATTAGTGCCATCATCGTTTCAACCAATTAGCACACGCTTAATTCCATCCCGAGTTTAACACTCCCGAGTTGGGGATGAAGTACCGAATCCAACTTATACGTCTATACCCACATTATAACGGAAACTTTATCAAGTTGTTTTCCGTAAAGCAATAAATTATTATTGTTTCTCTACAATGTGAGATGAGCAGATCAAAAGAGTCATAAAATCCAAGATTTATTGCAAACAAATTACAGAAAAAAATTATATGATAAAATTTACATAAGCCATTTGCCGACGACGCTTATCGATGGTATTTTAACTTTGCAGAATAAATTACTCAAAAGCGGAATATATTTTTTACATACAAATGACAAAGTTCAAGAACATTAATTTATTAATTACTAGTTGACTAATGATTTAATATTTTACAAATTACAACAAAAAATTAAAAAACAAAGCTTTAAGAACTAAAATTTTCAAACAAATGAGAATACAGTTAAAATATCTTTGATTGCAAATCGTTAATGACGTTATATCAAAAGTGTGCCATCGGCGGAGCAAACAATGCAAAATGCAGATGTTAATTTAGATTGTATGCACATTCATTACGTTAACATGTAACCGTCAGTACCGTATACAACCAATGTTGGAATTCTTAATACCTGACAAAAACTTCCACTTTGGAAATGCTTGGTGCGCGGATGTGGAATAAATTCATATAGGAGGAATAGGAAGAGGGACGAAAAAAAGCAGTCGCGCGTCTTGCATGCCTTCGGGGTTGACACTGTCAAGTCAATACCTAAACTCTATTTAGATGTTGGGGAGACATTACCCGCGCGTATAATATAATGGGATTCGCAAGTATATACGGAACGCAAAACGTAGACTTTAAAAGTAATGTGCAAAGAAAACGATGACAACGACATGTAAAAGTGATTTTGATGTAACCTAGGCGCATACAAAAATTTATACAGGAACATTTATTAAGCAGTATCAGGAATGGCTTTGAAAACCAACGTAAAGTGTTCCGAAAAATAAAAAAAGAAAGAAAACAGAAAGAAAGAAGAAACAAAAGAAGGAAAAAACAAAAGTTCCATTTTTTTTCTTCTTGAGATGAAATTCTGCTATGTCTAAGTTTGTGAAACTAATCGTTTTCCTTTTTAAGACTATAATAGTATCACAAAAAAACATCAGGAAGAAAAAAAGCACGAAACATATTTCCGTTAATTATGATTGTTACTTGATAAGATATGTGCAAGCATTGTTAAAGACCGATGTTGAAATTAACATTTAAATCTCCTTATGCAGTTTTTTCTTCTTCTTTTAATTGTTTTATAATCTTTTTAGATATAATGCAAAAACTTTTAACCAGTTTTCTTTTTTTTTTAGTCATTTAATTATTATTAGTAACTAGCAAAAAAAAAGTTATTAAACTTGATTTCATACTAAAAGACAAGATATTAATGCCATTTAATAAAACTAGTTTGGCATTAATAAATTGAAATTCAAAAACAACCAAAATACAAAAAAAAAAACCTAGCAATAACTAAAATCAAAACTAATAAATTCACCGTATACAGGTTTTCACTTGCTAATTAACTAACAACAACGAAAAAAAGTACGCGATAATAACCATAAAAAATATTATCTCACGGACAATAATATTAAAAACGCAAACATTCGGCGAGAGGTCGATGAACCGCTTTAATTAGAATCCATCCACTTTTATCCACGTAATACAGACATAAAATAATACGACGCTAAAAAAAAGGATAATAATACAAACATCCATTAGCGGGCTCATTCGAAACAAAAAATAAACGTTTCAAATGAAAATTATATTAAAAAGTCCCGTGCATGGGTACGGTGTGAACCGTATATATGAAATAAATTTATCAAATTCCATTCGGAGCCCGCTTTAACACGTTTCGTTTAAATTGAGGGTAGCAGTAACAACGGTAGCACCCAACAAATGCAATTTAGGGTCGCGGATTATTAAACCCGACACCGTTCTACAATATACAGCACAGCCAAGTGTACTAGATGCATGTATACGCGACAAATAAAGTGTATTTAATTTGAAAACGAGTCCGAAACGACCAAACTGTTGCACACGCTGGCTGACTGGTTGGGTACTTTAAATTTATGAAAAAAAAAAAACAACCAACAACAAAAACACACCACTCGCGACCTTTACATTTTATTACTTTCTGCGTGCCATCGAATCAACCAAATTGGCCAATAAGTAATTGAAATTAGTACAATCAAATGTGCAATTATTTACATTTATCAGAATAATAAATAATTTCAAATTTTGTTTTTTAGATATTGCTGTAGTTTTCAACATATTATTTTTTTTTTGTTGAGTTGCAGTGAGAAAAAGAAATTAGAGGTTTAGTCAAATTCCTTAGGAAAATGATCGAATCATATGGAAATTATAAAACAATTTAATTTTCTCTCTAAGATAATAAGAAAAATTAGTGATCAGATCAAGTCCCTAAACTGCATTGATTCATTTTAGTCGATTTAATAATCTCAGTTATGATTCCATATTATAATTATTATTAGTAGACAATAATTGTGGTAAAATAATGGCGGTAATATTAACTCTAACTATTCATTCTCCTAAACATAAATTGAAATAAATGAATGAATCGAATATTTAAAATGTATAACAAAAGAATTATTAAATAAATTAATTTTATGGTATTAAATATCCTCTCCCCCATCCATGACCACTGATTTTTTAAACTCATATAACCGAATTCTCGTATTTTGCTAGTATTTCATTAAATATAATTTCCAACCATTAAACATAAGCGATTTTTTGTGCCCTCTTTTTGCCACTTTCAAATTGCAATAAAGAAAAGTACAACATTGGCAGCATGAACAGTACCCTTATGTGTCTACACCCCCATGTGAATGACTGAATGAGCTTATTCGTACGTTTCGAATTGACAACGCTACAGTTAATTTATTTACGATAATGGCGACGTTTATAAATATAAATGTCGATATGCTAGCAGCATCGCCAGCCATTGAATAACCAAACCGTATAGGTATGCAGAATGTACCTGTGCATTATGATTAGGAATTATGTTAACAATTTCAATTAAATGTAGCTGGATGTATATAGCTTAAATAAGCATTTCGTTTATCCCTCACCTTTCAACCTTTCGCGCCCGCCACAGTTTTACCGCTGAACAAACACTAACAAATCAAGCCGCAATTAAATAAAATAAACAAATGCGCACGCGAATGCAAACACCATCAATTGAATTAATTGAAAAGAATGAAGCGAATATATGAATGCATGCTATACGTATACCGTGTGTGCCAAATGAGAGTATACATAGGGATTTTACATGTACTTTTTTTACACGTATTTCCCTATGTACACTATCAAATGGCGCAAAGTCAATTGCATGGGAATCAAAGGGTTAAAGGGGTTGCCTAAATAATTACTTGAAAGTAGCCGAAACTTAAAATAATAAAACGTCAGTTACAAGTGAGTAGCAAATAAATAAAATGGATCAAAAATAAATTCAAATTACAACGAATAAGAGAAAGTACACATGATAATATGGTTTAATCAGGGAAACAGTCTGAGATCGTTTCATTTTTAAGTCATTTTTTTTCACTCGCTACTCAGTTATGAAATTTAAGTAACTGACGTTTTATTATTTGAAGTTTGTGTTATTGTCAAGTAATTATTCAGGCAACTCCTTTAACCCCTTGATTCCCATGCAATTGACTTTGCGCCATTTGATAGTATACATAGGGAAATACGTGTAAAAAAAAGTACATGTAAAATCCCTATGTATACTCTCATTTGGCACATACGGTATAATTTACTGCTTTTATTGCAGTTTAATAAGACTGCGTGCGTGTGGTTATTTAAAAAAATAACTGAACAGTATATTTTTTATTATAAATTTTAGTGTTATGTGGTGTGGTATAAAAAAGTCTATTTATACAAAAAAATAATTAAATAATGTTTTGGTGTTTAAGGTGCAAGGTAATATGTCAAAAATTTTAGATACATCGAAATTAATAGTAATATGGGACCGATTTTAAAGATTAAACTATTAAAATAAAGCTAAACATATTGTGCGGGGAACTGCTGTTTCAAAAATTTAAAATAAAATCAAATTTCTGAAAAAAAGGTAAATTTGCTTGAATTTGCGTAAATTTTTTCTAGCAAGGGTACAAACCCTATGTAAATACCCATTTAAAATTGAAAACAACGCTAACGCGACTACCACTTGGCCGATTTTAAGTATTTAACATTTGAAGGCAAGCTAAACTATTTTCGGAGGGCACTGTTGTCTCCGAATTTTAAATTTCGTTGAAATTATCGATTTAATTTTTTTAATTTGGTTAGAGGGGTTATAATTTTGGCTAATTTTTTAGTTCACAAAAATTCTAGTGATGTCCCTAGTTTACCGGTGATAAAACATTCCCAAATTATTAATTTCAACAAGATAACAATTGTTTGCAGTTAAAGTAACTGTTTTATCGCAAACCAAGACAATTCCTATTATTCTATTTCCTGTTTGAAAGCATTGTGAGCGCTGTATCCATTAATAAAGGATGTATGGCTATACGACATAAAACTCCCTTTTTCGTAAAAGTAATCCCCTTTGATTGTTTGATGGTTATTGGACATGCCCTCTATCAGAAGCACAAAGACAATTTATTATTTTTCGGTTACCCGGATTACACTAGCGTAATATTAAAATTATTATATCATTATTAGCGACTTTTGAGAGAGAAAAAGATTCTTAGATATGGTAATGGACACCATGCACTTTAAAAATATTTGCAAGAAACCGGAACGACATGGAATAAACTTAATTTCGGAATTTGTTTGAGAAAATCGAAGGGGGTGGCTTTTGAAAGCAATGAACGTTAATTTGCTATAAATTCATGGTATTTTATACTGAGCAATTAATGTTCATTTCGGAAAAAACAGAATAAACAAGTAATATTTTTTAATGAAGATTTGATAGAGGATAACATGCTCTAAAAGTAGTGCTAAGAAGAAAAATTAAAGTAGATGACTTTTGAGAGAAATGGACTGAAATGTGGCACTTGTCCTATCTGCAATGGAAGTGAACACCGCCCACATACTAATTTTAAAGTATTTGTACATGGATAGAACTTAATATTAGTTATATTGATTATTAAAAAAGAACAACAACTAAATTATTCTTTGGACGGCCACGGTATGGCCGCCGCGTCTTCCGGCCGTGTGACCAGGGGACTGATGTCCTTTGTATGGCACAACTTTTCATGCAGATCGTATAACATTCTCTTCACTAAATCTTTGTCGCCTGGTAATACGATCGGAAAACGAAAGTCCGTTGAATCGTCTCTTTTGCATACTATCGATTTTAATCTCAATAAACCGTTTTCATCTTTAAAAACTCTGAGATGTTTCAGTCGAATATATGTTTCCCCTCCACGAAAACTTCTTTGTTGTATGATTCTCCAAAGTTTTATTGATGCTTCATCGATTTCTGCAACAGTCAGTTCCCCTGTTCTTCGCTCTTGAGGATGCTTTCTGTTAAATGAAAATCTTTGCATCCAGGCCACTGTCTTCACATTTTTCAGAAACTTAGAAAAATAGATCCAAATTTCTTCTATAGTAACCGTTCAAATTTGAACAGAACTTTTCTTTGCTTCCTTATTTATTTCTTCTTCATTACATGGATTTTCTTCTGTAGGTCAATACTCCGAGCACAACCAATCGGGACCCTCCCACCGTTTTAACGTCTTGAGCTGACTTGCTGAACACCCTCGTGAAGATAAATCTACAGGATTCATGTACGTTGGCACGTATCTCCATGTTTGGTTTCTAGTCAATTCTTTTATTTCTTTTATCCTATTTCCTACGAATGGTGCCCACTCAACACTTCTCCTTATCCATGCCAACACTGTTGTTGAATCACACCAGAACGTCACCTTAGTATTCACAGGAAGTGAACATTTTATTGTATCAATTATACGACTGGCTATATTTGCTGCCAAAGGTGCCAATCGAGCCTTTGAGAACAACAAGGAAACGTTCACCCTCTCGTGCTGTGCACAGCGAAGATAACCAACTGTGGCAAACGCATCTTTACTTGCATCACAAAATATGTGAACCACGTTCTAAATTCTTATGCCGATTTTATGGCCCGACTTTTACTAAATACAGGGTATTCCAAGTTGAGGGCCTATTAAATTATTATGGAAACTTGAAATTGCAAAGTTCTGAAACTTCGCATGATCCTCTTTTAGGAAATGATCTACATTATTATTATATTTGCGCACTTGTACAACTTCCGGTTATACCGGAAGTAGACATCAACTTTGTTATTTCAAATTGAACACCCCAATTTTTATCTCATATTTTGATTCCTTAGGGAAAATAAAGACGATTTTGTAAAAAAAGTTTTTATGTATCATTACAACTTTTCCGGCTATAACTTATTTCCGCTTATTTTTGCCAAAATTGGTGTCATGAGGAAAAAATCATAACTTTCTCATTTTTTATGATAAATTTATAATTTTTTTTTGTATGCTCTTTCAAGATGAGTGCCCGTGTGTTTTTTAATTAATGCTTAATTTTTTATACAGGGTCTTCACAAAATGAAGATAAACTTTGAGATAGAAAAAGTGTTATAACTTGATTTTTTTAAATGGATATCCTACTTTTTTATTTTTTTATCATATTCTGCCTCTTATTATCTATCAAATTTGTTTGCAGCAAAAAGTACTAAAGTTATTACTTTCCGAGATATTAAGGAAAGAATAGTTTACCATTAACAATCC
>JASKGO010007833.1:0-19843 GCA_030556065.1 Holobus sp. GC000080 | reverse complement strand
CACAAGCATGCACTCCAATTATGATGAAACTCCATGGAGCGGGAAACCAACAAAATGCAGGACCTAATTATCCTGGTGGATCATGCGGACAGCAAGCTGGAGGGTTCGGTGGACAACGAAGTGGACCCACCATTGAAGAAGTCGATTAAAATCTTTCATGAAAAAGGCTGTTAATAATTTAAAACTTGTTTAAGACTGTTAATCATCAATACTATTAGTGCTATTGGTATTTAAGTTGTAAAATAGTTAAAATTTATTCATTATGTGATAGTATTATTATTATTATTTATTAAAAAAAAATTAATTACTTCTTTTTCCATAAATATTTGTTTTACTTTTACCTTCTTTGAGCTTTCAGTGCTTTCAGCATTTCAGCTTCTGCAGTTGATAAACCATTATTGGTGGAAATAAACGAAATAACTAAGAAAGAATTTCTTGGTTACGTGATAAAAACTTTAAAACTAAATTAAAGCAGGCTGTAATAATATTTAGAGGTGCAAAGTTATAAAGTTATAAGGGGTTCAACTTTTTAACAATAAATAATTAGATGATAATTGATGTAAGTTTTATTCATTAGGTTAATTATATACAAATTAAAACAAAACTAAAAAAGAAGACAAATTATTCTGCAATTAACTTGTTTTTCAAACAGCCACAACACTTTTTACATTGACTAATTTATTTTTAATTACCTAAAAAATATTGATAAATAAATAAAAACCATACTTTTTTTTAACAAAACGAAATTCAGAAATAATAAATAAGCCAACAATTAGTTCTTTTCAATTAGTTGATTAATTTATTTGAAAGAATAAACAATGTTTTCAGACAACGGCAAACTGCTAAGGGTTTTACGCCCTTTCATATTCATTTGGTTTCTACTGGGACTAATTAATTTGCGAATTAAAATAAGACACAAACTCTGCGAAATTATAGTTTCCAATTACTACATTTACATTGGAATAATTCGCATTGCAATAGTTAATTTTTTATTAGTTTTTGTTTCGTTGGAATTGGAACTTTTACATTTCCCCGAAAACATGACGGGGATTGCACTGAGACTTGAATTATACTTGGGAGGTTTCATGATGTCCTTCTTTTTATTAGCTGGCATCATAAACCGCAAGTTGGACCAGCAAATTTTGCAAAAATTTTGCAAACTAGACGAGCAATTAAACGACAAAAAAATATTTATATCGCATAAACAATTGCAAAGACTCGGTACAATTGCAATGGTTGTCTTAACTGCACTCTCTGCAATTAAATTTATTATGCAGTCTTTAGCATATGACGAAAGTGGTTTTCTTGTCAGTAATAGCATCAGTGTTGTTAATTATATAAATTCAAATATTACTTTTCAATATTTAACGTATTTGCTGCTTCTTAAATTGCGCTACGAAGCACTCAATTTTAAAATATCAAATTTACGAAACAATTCGCTTGATTTGCAACGATTAAAATTGGAAATAAATGAGTGTGGAAAATTGCATTATTTGTTACATAAATTAGGTCAGCAAATCAATGGCGTTTATGGATTAAGTGTTTTACTTATGATTTCCTCTAGATTTATCATGATAACCATACAGAGCATTTACATTTACAAATTAATTCAACTTTCTAACAGACCGTATATTATGACTTATATTTTGGTTTTAACTGATGTAATAGTTCATATAATTTTCTTATTTTTATTAGCAGTAATTCCTGCAAAAACAGCTGAACAAGTAAGTAGTAAAATTTGAAATTTAAGTTCATTAAAATTGAATAATAAAGTTAATTAATTATTATTTTAATATAATTTTAATTCGTTGTCATTTCAGGCTAGAAAATCGGGAACACTTTTGCACGTACTTTGGGATTCCCCTGATTTTATAAAAACACAAGTTTGTTTAAAAATTTTAAGCAATTTTAAATTTAAAAATTTAATTTAATTCAAACTTTTAGATACAATTTTTTTCATCGCAAATTTTGCATCAAAATGACTATTACACTACACGAGGTTTCCTCACTCTGGATTATAATCTAATTACTAAAGTAATCAAAAAAAAAATCATTATCCTGGTAAGTTTCATTAGTTTTCTTTTGGTTTTAGATTTTTGGATCAATTGCAACTTACCTTATAATTATAGTTCAGTTTGACTTGACCAATCAACAAGCACAAGCTCAGAATAAACTGAAGCAATAAATTTATTACTAATTTATGACACTGCAACTTATTAGTTTCAATAACTATTTTTTTAATTATTATTAAATATTGAAAATAAAAATGTTTTTAAAAATCGCCATTTGTAATTTTGAATTTAAATCCTAACCTACCTCACTGTCCTGCGCAATCCTTGCAAAAATTATTCAGCACTGCGCAATCATCACAAACTTCATCAAACAGCTGATGGATAATGGACTATTTTTTAATCAAGAAAAAGCTGTAAGCTCACTTTGCAAATGGAAAATTAGTTTCCTAATTTAAAAGCATTTAATGCATTGTTTAAAGCATCGCTTCGGTTATCGCGTTAATGTTTTCGGTGAAACCGTGGTGAAACCAGCGTGAAACTTTTCCAGCTGATACTGATATTTGTCAAGTTTGTTGTCCAAACAACAATATTATAAACAAAATTTCAGTGTGTCTGCTTGAAAATATTTAGAAAACAGTGCAAAGTGTTCTTAATTGCACGCTGGAGTCAACTGGACACAGTAAATCCCTTCATTGTGCAATGATGTAAGTTACAGAACACATTAATTCACAGTACTTTTACTTTTGGATTTTTTCTTTTAGAGAATCGCATCAGAAAAAATGAACAATTTGGGCAATCTATATGAGGGCTTGGAGTGGAGTGACCATCTGAGCAATGCATGGTGTGCCAAAGATGCTGACTCTTTGGCATCCAGGGACACAGTGCAAACCCTCTATGACAGCCTGTTGATCAACAAGGAAATTAAGGAACTCCCTGAGCAGATTATGACCTACAATGACATCCAAATACTTCCGGATTTTCAATATACCTTGCCATTGAAAGCTGACCTGGAGCAGTACATTTTATCATTGCTGACCAGCCAGCTGGAACTTGCAAAAAATGTCTGCTCTTCAACACCTTTCGCTGTAATTCTAAAGCAGAGACTGATAGTTCTCAAGAGAATCTATCATGCATTGGTCACTTGCTTCCATGAAAATGAAACTGAGAAAATTTCAAGTTCCAGTGCTGCCCATATTGTCCAAGGGGAAAGCCCAACAAGTTCCCATCCTCTGTTGGAAATTGGTGTACAGTCTGGCTTAACATTTGTGTTCACACTGCTTAGACAGAACTGGATTGATAGCTCCAAGCTGGGGGTGCAACCTCTCTGTAATCCTGTCCTGCAAACTGCCAACGAAATAATTGATCAGTTTCCGCCACTGTCCTTGTCCAACGATGCTAAATTAACTGATCTGGGTACCAAGTGTCTTCAGAATATTTCCACGTTTTTAAAAGAAGTGGTCTTGACCAACCATATGGTCGATAAATTGGGACGCCGATTAGCTTGCGAACTTTTACTGAGTCTTTCATTGCAAAGGGGCACCCTTAGATTTCTCTTGGAGTGGATTGAAATGGCGTTGGACGCTGGCTGTTTAAGCAGTGAGCATGCTGATTTGAAAAGTAGCAAGTTTAATGTTTCGTTGCAACAGTCGGCTGCTGATAAATTGGGACAGGCTCAGCAAAGTGGTGCTGAGGAAAATGCGGAAATTTCGCTTTACGATGGAGCTTATAAGTTGATGGAACGATTTGTGGAAATGGCTATTGATTATGATGGAGTTAATGGCAGTGGACAGGCCCAAAATCCGGAAGGTGAAGAAACGAGCGATACTTTTGTGTGGGGCAGCAATTCGTCGCATCAATTAGCAGAAGGGAACCACGAACAAATTATGATGCCCAATAAATCCAAAGTGTTCCAACAAGTTAAACATGTAAGCTTGATAAAATATTTTTATTTTTAATATATTTTTTCGAGCGATTTTATTTAATGTGAAAATATTGCTTTTTTTTATTTTGTTTGATTTGAAATTGCCCTGATTACACGAGGAAATAATTTCTCAATAACATTCCATTTTAATTTCCTGCTTAAAAAAAATATATATATAATTTTTAGGCTGAAGCTGGACAATATTGCACTTTTATAATTCATTTCGATGGGAAAGTTAGTGCATGCGGAAAAGGAAGTTATGGGCGCTTAGGTTTGGGCGATTCTTCCAATCAGAATATGCCCAAAAAGATCCAGTTGGATTGCTACATAAAACAAATATCAAATTCGAAAGGAAGCGACGGACACACTTTGGCCCTTACAGAAAACGGTCTTGTTTTCAGTTGGGGCGATGGCGATTATGGAAAATTGGGCCATGGAAATTGTTGCACGCATAAACAACCGAAATTAATTGCTGGTCCATTTGAGGACAAAGTCATCAAATGTATCAGTGCAGGTAATTTAATTAATTCTCCTTTTTTATTTTTTTTATTATATAATTTTGTTTTTAATTTTCATGTTTGAAAATTGTTTATTTTTGTATGTTTCTATACAGGATACAGACACAGTGCTGCCGTAACCGAAGATGGGTACCTATACACCTGGGGCGAGGGCGACCACGGAAGGCTTGGCTTGGGCGACACTATAGGACGGCCTATTCCCACTCTAGTGCGCGACTTGCATAACGTGGGCAGCGTGGCTTGCGGCAGTGCCCATACTCTGGTGGTATCGAAAGACGGCCGCACCACGTGGTCCTTCGGTAGCGGCGACAGCGGTCGCTTGGGCCACGGGATCATCAGTAAAGTATACAGACCGAAAGTGATTGAAGGATTGAGCGGTTGCGTTGCGGTGAGAAAAGTTTGCGCTGGCGCACTTTTTTCAATGGCCCTCAGCAAAACCGGAGAAGTATATATTTTTTTCTTTCATTATTCATTATTTGTTACAATTAAACAATGCATTTTTATTAGGTTTATACCTGGGGAAGTGGAGCTTCTCTTGGTGTTGGCTCCACAGATACTATGTACTTAACGCCCACTCTTGTAGTCGATCTAAGTCCTTACAGAGTGGTTGATATAGCTGCAGGAGATGGCCACTGCTTGGCTCTTACTGATAAATACGAAGTGTTTGCTTGGGGTGCGAACACTATGGGGCAGTGCGGTCAGGGACATATCAATGGGCCGATCACCAGGCCGCACAAAGTGGTCGGTTTGAATGGCTATCAAATTAGGCAGATTAGTGCTGGGACATCGCACAGTTTAGCTTGGACTACGCCGCCAGCGGAGAATCAACAGATTGCTAGGCACAAGCCTTTCTGTTTGGACTTGCACGAAAAAACGTTTGAATTGTTGAAAATATTTCTGGAAAAGTATGCAAGGAACTTTTTTGATGAAAAGGCCCCAGCGCCATTTCGCAGTGGACAAGAACATCATCGGTTTGTGCTGTTTTCTTTGGAGTTGCTGTATACGCATCTAAATTTGTGCGTCGCCGGGGGAATCACAAAGAAAGTGCTGGGTGGACAAGCGAAGAGTTTAAGGAACATTCTTTTTAGGTTTGAAACAATTAAACTTATTTTTGAAATAATGAAATTATAATTAAAAAAAATTAATTTTAGATTGATTGATACCAAAACTCCCCAAGAAATCGGCATGAAAGTAAGAGAGGTAATTACTGTTGGCGCCAGCCTCCTTTTGCCTGATTTAAAAGAACGCATCGAACTTTTAACTGAACAGTTGCCGCAAAAAGAAGCCCTCACAGATGGACAATGCATGCTGCTCAGTATTATCTTGCGGAGTTTGGAGGAATCAGGACATATTGCTGCCCTCTTAGGCTTCAGCACTGTTCCGGAAAAACTGGAAACAAAATATTTGTACTTAACGGAGCAGTTAATGGAAACCTTACTGTTTACTTTCAACTCTTATACGGTAAATTCAATCGATAATTTTTTATAGTGAAAATAATGGTTTAATTGCAGGAAGAAATGTTGGTCAGTGTTTCAAAGCACAAATTAAGTATCCAAGCGAACTTTCGCATGTCCCTTCAAAAGCTCTTGTCGTCTCTGCAAAGTCATCTACTCGGCAATGCCATTTGTGGTAAATGTGACGACACACGCATTTTAAAGAACCACTTGCTGAGGTTGTTTCCCGTTGTAAGTGAAGTTTATACGCGTGCAAAAATCATTGTCGAAGGGAATCCAGATTGCCTCACACCTCTGTACAATGTTCTGCTGAATTCCGCTGCTGGTTCTATGCTCTTAAAAGTGTTCAATTCATTGCTGCTAATGCCCAGCTCGTTCATGAAGGACATGATGCCGCAATTGCTAACTGTGATGAACTCTTTAGATAAGTTTAATCGCTTATTACCAGCGGACGTATTAAACGAAGTCGACTTTTTAGCTTCGGGTAAGTAATTATTATTATTTCTCCTTAAAATTATTTAAAATTAATTCTTAAAAATATTGCTTCGGATTAACAATATTTATATGAATTATATTAATAAAAAATAATGTGTTTTAATTTTTAATTAAGGTTCTGCAACTCCAACGTTGACGCAATTAACAGACCAGGCCTGGGTCTGGCTGACTGATTTGGAAAAAACGTGCGCTCTCTTAATAGGCCAATGTTTGGGCGGCATCCTAATTGGCGAACCTCTAGTCAAATCCGAAATGTATACTTTTAAATGGTTGCTGAATCCGCTGTTTGGTAACGGCATCAACGGCTCTCCTGTCGACTATCATCTCATTCATCAGATTGCTTATTGCGTCATCGTTAAAGACTACGAAGCAGTCTTTAGTGTTATCGGTGCGTTGCCCCAGG
Organism: Holobus sp. GC000080; assembly: GCA_030556065.1. Lineage (NCBI taxonomy): Eukaryota > Metazoa > Arthropoda > Insecta > Coleoptera > Staphylinidae > Holobus > Holobus sp. GC000080. Next base: position 13,040 of record JASKGO010007833.1, on the reverse strand, counting down.
AAACGTACACTCTTTGCAAATTGGCACTGAACCTGCCGGCTCAATATGATGAAGCTTGCACCATTGATTTCGATGAACATGAATGCGATGGTGAAGAAGGTGATTTTTTTAAGGCAATGATTGAAGCGGCCGGCATGGAACCTTGGTTTATTGATGACGATAAGGATTCACATATGCTGGACGTGGTGATTAGATGCTTCCTAATTACTTGCTTAAAACATTTTAATTTGCTTGGAAAAACCAAAAAAAATCCATTGGCTTTGGAAGTTTATAAGTATGGTTTAAGCTTAAGACAAAAACTGGTCAATTGTTTGTCCAGTGGATGTAGCGATGGCTACAATAACGAAAGTGGCGACGAAAGCGACGAGTCGAAAGCCAAAGTTGAAGAGGATGAGCGCGAATTTGAGAAGAATGATGCCAATCCTGATTTTAGGTTTTTATTGCAATGCAAAAATATTCTCTATCGATGTTTGTACGTCTTAATTTTTCTAGAACGTAAGTATTTTTTAAAGTAATCGATTAGAATTAAAAAGGGGAAATGTTTACAGCTATAAATATAATTGGCGGTGAAATAAGCAACACTTCACCGGAAGAAGAATCCAAACAACAACAACACTACGTGGATGCCTATGATACTGATCGTGGACCAAAAAACGAGTACTTGCGAAAAATGTGCGGATATCTTCTAAATTTCGTCTGCAATGAACCTGCGGAAAAACTGCCATTGAACAACAAGGCGGATTGCCAGAACGGTTGGTGCACGAAACTGGACGCTATTCACGAAGCTCTTCAAATTCAAAAAGACCGTGCCAACGACCGAATCAGTAGTTTAGAAATAGTCTACGAACTACTGCGAAAAGGTCAAAACGATCCTAGTGTTACTGTTCACAACTGCATTCAGCAGCAATTACTAGCTGGATGTTTCGGATTGTTTTCTACCAAAAACGAAGAATCCAGCACGCAACTGCATCATTACTTGGAGGGTATCAGTGCGGCCCCTCTGAAGACCCAGAACAAGATTCGCAAAATCGTTCACAGCATCTATAAATTGCTAATTGATTCGTTGAAGAGTCATTCAAATCAAGAGCACAAGAAGAAACAGTTGCAGTTGTTGACGCTCTTTGCCCTCAGTACGCCGTACCAAACTGCGGATTTGACCCTAGTGGTCGAATCCGGTTTGCTGGGCATCCTGATGGATATGTACTCGTACTTTTCGGTACCCAAGCATTTAATTAGTAAGTCGCAGATGATAAATGTGGCCGCTCTTCGTTTGGCGCACATCCTGGCCGTTTCTTGTTGTTTAAACGCAAGACAAGTACCGGCTACAGTTATAGAAACTGTAATGAAGAAACTGTTCGCACAATTGCATCAAATTAACAGCAACAAATTGTCTTTTGAAGCTGCTGAAGTACAGTCCACTTTCGTGTTCTGTAAGAGCAACCATGATCGAGTCTTGGGAGACTTCTTGGTCTTTCTTAGAATGATAGCTTCGGACTCGGTCACGCAGAAATATATTGCCACGAAGAGCTGGATCGAGATGCTGTTTAATATTCTGAACAGCACCGATGCTGAAGTTGAATTGCGACTACATTTGTATGGTCTTCGGCCGAAATTGTTGGTATTGCAGATTCTGCAAATTGTTTTGCCCAGTATAAAAGGCAAGCATTTGGATAAAGCCCAACGGGCTGGAATGGTGGACAGTCTCTTCACGCAACTTGCTTACGAAATGTGGGGCATCAATGAGGCTCTGGAATGCGATAGTATTGTTAATGATCCTCAAACTCAAGAGTTGGTTGACGATGTTAAAAGCCAGTGAGTGTAGTTTCTATTTATTTGAATTTATTTTATTAACTGAAACGTAAATTTTATTTCCAGATCCAAGGACACCCAAGATGAGAACGTGGTAATTGAAGATTTCGGTTTCGATCCGGAAAAGTGTTCGAATTGTTTCATTGAGAGCGGTTTAACTTTGGTTCACGGTACTGGCGGACGCGGTTACGGTCTGGGTCTAAGTTCAATGAAGTCCGGTTGCTATCAGTGGCGCATTCTAATTGTTAAAGAGACCAAAGGCAATGAAGGGTCTTGCATTGGAGTCGCGCGGTACCCGATTCAAGATGCAAGCCATAGAAACACCAAAGATATGTGGCTCTACAGAGCATATAATGGCACACTTTATCACAGTGGCGAGTCCGATCATTGTTTGGCCAGTTACACCCAAGGTGATTACATTACAGTTGTCTTGGACATGGATTCGAAGACTCTTAGCTTCGGTAAAAACGGCGAAGAACCCAAAGTTGCCTTTGAAAATGTCGATGCGCCGGAATTGTTTCCTTGCGTTATGTTTTACAGCACTAATCCAGGGGAAAAAGTTAAAATTACTGATATGCAGGTATGCATTTATTTTTATTTATTTTAATTATTTAATTTAATAATTATTTAATTATCTAAAAATTATTTTTTTGAAAAATATTTAAAATTTTTTGGTCTTAGGTAAATGGGCATCAACGCATTTACAAAACTGGTGAACCCATATTGGCCCCAATGCCAGTGGTTCTTGCAGAAAGCCTCATTACTGTCATTAGGAAACTGCATGCGTCCAATACTTGGGTCGAGGATGTGAACTGTGCAATAATTCATCGACTGAAAGAGATCAGAAATTTATTTTCTGTTAAGAATGCTTCCGCCATTGATATAACTAGTAGCGAAGAAGTTGATTGTTTTTCCGGACTGGATCTGGATAAATTGTGCCGTCATGTATGGTCCGCTTTGGCTGTAATTGGCGGCGTGGACCGTGGTCTCAAAATGGGCGGATATTGTAAATTGAAGAGCACCGGAAAACGAGGCATTGTTCTAGGTGTTTTGAAACGTGGAAACGGACCGGTAAAAGTCCAATGGGAACCCGATGGTGAAGTCAGCGATATCTCTTGCAGTTCTTTGCTTGACTTTATTGAACCAACTCCTTTTAATACCTACCGAATCAACGGTTTAACGCCTGAAATATTAATTCAAATTTCCCGATTATCGGGTCTCACTGACGAAATTACAATGCCCGAAGTGACTTTGAGCAAAGAAGAGGAAGAGCTCTTAACACCCAGTAATTTTTCGGATAAAAAAATGTGGCATCCTTGGCGATCGAATTCTGATTCGAAAATATCGGAAAACAAAACGGATAATGAGCGGCCGGCTCTAAGAACGATGGAGTCGCTGACCAATGAAATGGTGTCGCGAATCATGGGCGAAGTGAAGAGAATGAGCGAAAAAATGTCGAGTACTGCAAGCGAAAGCAACTTGGATGATGTGGAAGCTAAGAAGATGTTGGAAGTTAATAAAGCCGAAGCCCAGAAACTGAAAAATCGTTTGCTGGCCACCGAAATTAAAGTAATGAAGCTGTCGTTCTTGCAATTTGCAGCTATGAAGTGTCTGAGTTCGGTACTGACATCCAGTAAATATGCGGAAATGTTTCTGATTAGCAATGGTGTCGTGGTGAAGGACACCAAGGAAGCGCAAGAGATGCGCCAAGTGGTCAAAACAATTATGAAGGATGTTGTTGACAAAAGCGTCGAGCAATGCAAGTTGAAGAATATTGTTAGCATCTTCGAAATGGAACGCGCAGCTAGCATTTTGCATAGCAACTATCTCAAATGCAAAATCAACGGCATGTATAAAGATTTTGAAACGGTCCAGGAACGCCGTGATAATTCTGCGTCGAAAAATCGTAAAATGATTCCGAGACTTATAACCAGCAGTGGTACGGAATCATTATTTTCAATTCCGTTGAATTCGAGAAGTTCGAATCCTTCTCGTTCGATTTTCTTCGATGCTTCTACGTCCCAACAACAACAACAGCAACTCCAAGGTATTTTTGTTTAAATTTCTTATTTTAGCAATTAATTATTATAATTATTGAATTAATGAAAAATTTTAGAAGCCATGATATGCAGACGCTTATATGCTCCCAACGGTTCGTCAGCAGATGATTTGTGGCCGTTTCGCAGAAGATCCGCTTCGCCGCCTCCGCCGCCGATAGCTACCCCTCTTCTAGAAATGGGCTTCTCGCTGAGGCACATTTGTAAAGCCATAGTGGAGACGAAATGTTCTGGCGAAGTGAGTGCACACAGCATTAATATGTTGGCCACTTGGATGATCGAGCATCCTTCGTTGGATCCGTGTGAAGAAGAGGATGGTGCCGGTGGTAATGTTGCCGGCTGTTCGCTGACCTCTGCCTCGCATAATCGCAGTAATGAAGATGTGACACAGACCCGGAATGTTTTTACAGCCCCGAAAGTACGCAATATTGTTCTCATAAACAGACTCCGACAGGTAAGCTTATCATGTTTTCTTGTAATTCGTTTTTATTCAATTTTTGCGCCATTTTAAATTTATTATTTTGGATTTTCTTTCACAATCGCAGTATTGAGTTAAAGTTATTACTAAAAAATGGTTTTTTGAGTAATTAAGAACACATATTCTGATAACATGAAATTGAAACAATATTTTTTTAAAGAGCTAGTGCAGCTTCTGAGGGGTCCCGGTAGTGCAGCGCAATTTTAAATGCTAATGAAAAGGTTAAAAAAGTAGGTTTTTTTTGGGCATATTAAATAAAATCGCAGTATATTATGTAGTTTGCCGAAGTACATTTGAAACTATTATTAATTTGTTTAATAAGTACTTAAAACAAAAATAATAAAAATAAATTAATTAATAATTAAATGGATTCCTCATTTGAAACGTTAAAACATTTTAACAAAAATAGTAATGATTGGTAATACATTAACGATTAACTAATTCTGCTAATTCCATTGTTTTAAATTAAAAAAAAATTGTTTAGCTTGGAGGATCGTCTTCGGATGAACAAGACGTCGTCTCTCTTATATCGAACAATCGGGTTTCGGCTCTGCGGAGACGCGGTTGTTCCAATATTCACGACATTAGAGGATACTTTTCGGAACGGTCTACAGTGGAGCGCAGAAATGATAGGGACCGAGAACGATTGCATGTGCGTGGCGAAGCGCATCCTTTAATCGGAAACGTTTCTCCCGTTTTGGATACCGAAGGAAGCGGCGGCAATACCGACGAATCAATGGGTAGTTCGTCCCAAGATGATTGTTCATGTCATTCGTATATTGGAGATAAATACGGTTTTGCTTCCACTTCAAGACCATTATTGACACGCAGTTCTACGAGTACCAATACCAAAATTCCGCATAAATCTTGCGAGGAGTGTATGGCTACCTCCGAACAGGTCAACGATAACCGTTGGAATTATTTGAATTTCCTGGCACCCGATATTTTTTATGATGAGAACGATAACAGTGCAACAGACAATGCAGTCGTTAAATTCAGCAATGTGCTCGATTTTGACGATATGGAAAAAGTAAAGTCGTATTTTGGATTGGCCGATTCTTGCTTTTCGCCAACTGTTATTCCTTTCAAGGAATCGGAACCTTTGGGCACGTCGGCAGTGCCCAATGGAAACATTTTCGAATCGCAAAGACGCAGCGAGTACAAGATGAAAAATTTAGGAGCTCAAGCAGCCTTAATTAACTTTCCACATGACCGTATCTGTGCCCATAGGTACCTTATTCGGTCAATGCGCACTTTGCTCACCAGGAATATCGTTTGTAACGTACTGAGTCTGCTCTCTACCACGAATTCCGTTAATCTAGTCAAAAGTTTGGAAGTTATCGGTTTGTCTGACATTCGTAATGTGGTCCATCTCATGACCCTAATAAGCACCAATAGGGTTGAGATCAATAATACCTTTTCGGGTATTCACATGAGACCGTCGTTGAACTTGCGGAAGGACTTTAAATTGGTGTCGATGCAAATGCCACCAGCTGAAACTACTTGTTTGGACAACCTAAGTATTGCCATTGCAGCACTGGCGCAAAACGATGCGGAATCATCGAAAATGGTTGTTAATATGTGCACGAAAGATTTGATAATGTCGGCATACTCTTCGAATTCCATAAAGAGCAGCACGGGGTTTGCTGTTACTCAAGCCTTGGTCTCAATTCTTTCAACGCATGGCGGTTGTTCGCTGCTTGATATTCCCAAAGAAGAAATGGAAATTCCATTGTCGCCCATGGACGGAAACTCATCAAATTCGCTGAGTTTAATTAATGCCTTGTCTGCATTTGTTCTATCGCAAAATGTTAATGCGGAAAACCAGCAATGGGCCGCTCAACAACTCTTCAAGTGCGTTTCTACAAGAATCAAAACGTTTTCCGGTCCCAACACCGAACAAGTAAATTACGCAGATTTGAGCGGTTATTTGCCGCCGAAAAATATCATTGAAATGGACGGTCATGACAACCGAGTATCGGCTGTGAGATTTAATTTAAAAAAAGGACTGCTAGCTTCGAGTGGTTACGATGGCACCGTTCGCATTTGGGCTTTCGATGATGAAACCCATCCCTATCGAAATTTCACCATGGTTTATCCCTACTTGGAACATACATTGGTGTTTCATGAATCAATGGATGTCTTCGGATGCGAGTTGCAAGATAAAGGAATCAGTGATTTGCAGTGGGCACCAAGAGCCAATTACATTTCCGCCGCAATGGGTACCACCATCAACATTTGGCCGATTCCCATGGTGAGCCAAGAGCAGGAAGGATACCGGGAATGGCATATCGAAGATCTGCATGAAATCATAACATGCATGCAATGGCCTCGCAATAAGAAAGATGACAGTGTTGGGGATTACCTTCTAGTGGGTAAAGTGGATGGTTCAATTTCGCTAGTGACATTATTTAAGGATAACAAAAAGGTAGAAGAATTGAGTAATTGCTCTCTTAGTGGCATAAGTGTATGCCGCATGGACTGGCACCATGAAGATGAAGCTTTTGTCATTGGGTTCTACGATGGAACCATTAAGCTCGCATATTTGCAATTGAACACTAAAATGGTGACGCAGAAAGCGCACGATTGCGAAATTAGCGATATTAAGTACGGACCCAAAGGTAAATTAATTGCGACGGCTTCGATGGACATGACTTGTAAGATTTGGGAAGAGAAGGAGGACGCTTTAGTGTTGCTTCACACGTTGAAGCATTCCCATGGGCCCAATTGTTTGGAGTGGTCGAGGATTGTTGGTAATTCCGTCACACCGTATTTGTTAGCCAGTGGTACCATTTACGGTACCGTTTACGTTTGGCTGATTCCTGAAAGCGGTGATAAGCAGCATAACGCCACTTTAGCTTTTTGTAATCAGGGACATAGTTACGAGCCAGTTACCTCTTTGGCAATAGATATCACTGGTACGTTACTGGCCAGTGGAAGCTTGAAATCACCATCTGGTGTGGTAAATGTCTGGTGTTTGGCCGATGGAATCCTATGTCATACAGTGACAGGACGTGGAGGAACCGATAGTAATGGTCTTAGTTGGCATTACAATAACAAATTATGCATTGCCTTCAACCGGTCGAAAAATATCGTTTTGCTGGAATACAGCATCAACGACTACTGTGAAAACAGGTCGTTGTACATCGGTCGCAGTGCCCTTTTGAAAAACGGTATTAGAGGCCTGAATAGCGCACCCTTTTTCCGAACATTAATGCAACAGTTACCGAAATTGTTATCGGAGCAGTACAACTGCGAGAAATTAGCTGTTCAAACCGGTGTCCAATTGATGCATAGTGTCTATCTAAAAAGTTTGACTTCTTTGGCCCTACTTTTGAACATCAATAATGCCATTTGTTATCCCTTGCGTTCTGTTAACTTTAATAACAACCAGGTGATTGCGGAGAATCAATGGTTTGATTCTTTTGCAACAGCTTGCAAAATGTCAGAATCTTTAGTCAAACGCACCGAATTGCCCTCGTCAGTCCTGAAGGATTTGCACGAAGAGGAAAAGCAAGCTGGTGTGCAAAATACCTTCTGGAGTTTGCAACAAGATGAGCAATTAATGGATTGGGTGAAACAACGGCCGCAAGATTGGCAAATAGGTGGCAAGTGCACTGCATATTTATGGGGTTCCAATAGAAATGGTCAACTCGCTGAAGTAAATGGGAAATCTTTTACGCCTGTCGAAGTGGAGTCGTTTTCCACAGCGAAAAAGATCATTTGTGGTCACAATTGTACCTTTATTATTCAAGCCAATGGAACTGTTTTGGCTTGCGGCGAAGGAAGCTACGGTCGTTTGGGACAAGGAAACTCTGATGATTTGCATTGTCTAAGCATCATTTCCAGTTTGCAAGGATTCGTGATAAATGATTTGGCCACTTCGGTTGGTTCGGATGGACATAGTTTGGCATTGGCTGAAAGTGGAGAAGTTTTCTCTTGGGGTGATGGGGACTACGGGAAACTAGGCCATGGAAACAGTGACCGTCAGCGGAGACCTAGACAAATCGAAGCGTTGCAAAATGAAGAAGTCATTCAAGTTGCTTGCGGCTTCAAGCACAGCGCTGTGGTAACTGCAGATGGAAAACTTTTTACATTTGGAAACGGTGATTATGGAAGACTGGGCTTGGGATCCACTGCAAATAAAAAACTGCCCGAACGTGTAACGGCACTGGAAAAGTTCAAAATTGGACAGGTGTCTTGCGGACTCAATCACACCGCTTGCGTTTCTTCCGATGGGCGCAACGTGTGGACCTTTGGCGAAGGCGAGTACGGCAAGCTGGGTATTGGGCACACTGCCACCAAATCAACACCGCAACTTGTGGAAACGATGTGCAATATTGGCATTAAGAAAGTGGGCTGTGGCACAAATTTGACCATATTCCTCACGGAGTCTGGAAGGATCTTCGTCTGCGGCATCGATCGCATCCATTGGCAAGTGCAAACTTTGAAAAGGTCCGACTGCCGACTGCCGGTGGAGTTGACTCGTCTGCATACCTATACATTCAGTGATTTTGCCATTGGGACCGAACATGCGTTGTTTCTTACTACGTGCAGCAAGGTAATTGTTTGGGGAATCAATGGGGATGATCAATTGGGCATACCGCAATCCATAGTTTGGGAACCCGAAGTACTGACGCATTTATCAGACAAGGGTATCGAGCAGATTTCCACCGGAAGAACACACAGTGCTGCTTGGACATCGGAACCGCTACCGGTTAGAGTGCCAGGAGTTACCAGATCATTAACATTTGGAATGCCCACTGAAGTGCCCGCTCAGTACGAACACTTGCAAGGACTCTCGATGCAGTCCATCCAAGCTAGACTGAAGTTACTTCACACGTTTTCCGATAAACTGTACAATTCCTGGACTTTAATGCCGTTGTGTTCGCAACAGGAAGAATTGGGTTTACCACCTTTAAACGGATTGGTTTCTCCTACCTTAAGACCGCTGTTGGCTTCCCGAGTTTACACACTTCCGTTTGTACGATGTATTGGTAAAACTATGGTGCAGGGGAAGAATTATGGGCCTCAAATAATTGTCCGAAGACTTGCTAATAAAGGGCATAAATTGAAACCGATTTTTATGCAAGTGGCAAAACAAGTAATTGAAATTCGCCCGAGTGAGTTAAGATTACCTTCGCGTGCATGGAAAGTGAAATTGGTTGGCGAAGGAGCTGACGATGCCGGTGGGGTTTTCGACGATACCATTACGGAAATGTGCCAGGAAATTACAACGGGTACCGTACCGTTACTGGTACCAACGCCTAATGCAGTTAACGACGAAGGTTTCAACCGGGACAAATACCTTTTCAATCCTGAATTGGTAAACGAACAAGATCTTTCCTGGTTTAAATTTCTAGGTATGCTCTTTAATAAAAAAAATTGAAAAAAAAACAAATACTTTTCCAATTTTAGGCATTTTATTTGGAGTCGCTATTCGCACTAGGAAACCATTGGCGTTGCCCATTGCGCCAATAATATGGAAATTATTGGTCGGGCTGCCGGTGACCATTGAAGATTTGGAGGACACCGATTCGATGTATGTGCAGAGTCTTCGCAGTATTCGCGACATCCATTTATCGGATGTGTCCGAACAAAATTTCCACGATGTCATTCCTATCGACTCGTTTGAGGGGACTAGTTGCAATGGAAAGGTATTTTATTTTTTAAGCCAAAATTTTTGGAAGTATTTTGTACGGTGTATTATTGATTTTGATGTATGTAGGTGGTACCGATAGTGCCTGGTGGCCGAAGTATTCCTCTATCATTCGGAAATCGTATGATTTACTTTGAACAAGCTGTGAAATTCCGCTTGGAGGAATTCAATTTGCAAGTGGCGGCGGTTCGCGAAGGAATGGCCGGTATTGTTCCGGTGCCTTTATTGTCTTTGGTCACTGCTGATCACATGGAGCAACTAGTATGCGGAATGTCGCAAATTTCCATTTCTTTGCTCCAGAAAGTTGTCAGGTATTTTTCTTCTTTTTTTTTATGTTTAAGTCATTCATTATTTAATGAATAATTAATTTAATTAATTAAAATTATTTTAATCGGATAAAATTAAAAGAAAAAACATTTTATTCGTAAAAAAAATATTAACAAGTAGTAACATTATTGCATTGAAATTGATCCCATAACTTAATTAATTAATTAAAACCCTTATAAAATAATACATTTCACAGTGTGCTTAGCAAAAAAAGTGCATTTAAAATAACAAGTTTTTATTTTCTAAAAAGGAAAAAATAATAATTTCAATTGTTTAATTTTTAGATACCGCGAACTGGATGAAAACCATCAACTGGTGAAGTGGCTTTGGAATATCTTAGAAAGCTTCACCAATGCAGAAAGGGTGCTTTTTATGAGGTTCGTTTCTGGTCGTTCGCGTTTGCCAACCAATTTGGCCGACCTGTCTCAGCGTTTTCAGGTATTGAAATTTTTAATTAAAATTTTGCGCAAATTTTAAAACAGTCCTAATAATTCCATAGGTGATGAAAGTGGACAGAGCTGTTAATGGTCTTCCAACAGCGCAAACGTGCTTCTTCCAGCTGCGGCTACCACAATACACCAGCCAAGAAATAATGGCCGAAAGACTGCGGTACTCGATAAACAATTGCCGTTCGATCGACATGGACAATTATATGCTAGCCCGGAATACGGACATCGGTCCTACGTCCGAAGACGAATACTGATGAGTGATGTTCCTCTTTTTTTATATATATAATATCAGCTTAGCGTTATTTATTTCTTTGATTTTTTTTTTCTTGAAGAGAAAATAAGACGGACAGAGAGTAAGTTTTAAAAAAAAATGGTTCTCTCTCATATACTTAACGTTTAACGTGAAAAAAAATATTCTAAAATGAATTCTGCAAAATGTAGAAGAAAAACCCAAAAGTAAATGTGAAGCAATATTGTTTTGGAAATTAATTAATCGATATTGAGACTTCTGAAGGAGCCTTGCATGCCGAACATTTGGCCGCCGTTGCGGTTCTCGGTGGGCCTCTTCGATTCGTCGATCTTCCATTTGGTGGCGTCCAGGAAGAACTCGCGGTTGGCCTCGACGCGTTTCCGCCACTCGCTCTTTATGGACTCCATGGTGACGTTTAGGGTGCCGCCGTATTCTTTGGGTATCAGTTCAGGGGCCAAGTGGTCGAACAATGTGCGCGAATTCGGTGTGTGGAAATGCAACTGCAATTTAAGTATTGTTTTTTTTTTTAAGAGTGGTTTTCATTTATTAAAAGTGTTGGATTTGTGTTATTTACCAATTTGCTGACTTCGCTTTTCATGAAGGGCTTCACCAAAGCCATGCACTTGTCCAAGAACGAGGTGGTGTTCACCACGTGGATCTGCCGAAGACGTACCGGATGTGCTTCCTGCGTGAACACCATGTACTTCTTCACCAAAGGTAATGTTATTTTTGTCAAGTGTCTCAGTGTGGTGTGCGACATGTCGAAGATGGGAATCTCGCCTTCGGTTATTTCCTCGTCCAGGCACATGCGGGCATCTGCCACCATGAAGAAGGTCTTCAGCACGTCAGCGTAGTGGAACTTGTCGGGATCGCTGTCGCGCAATCGGTAAATGAAAATTTTGTGTTTCTTTTCGTTTGTGTAAGGTAATGGACAGAAGTCACTGAAATTTAAAATGTTTTTGGTTTAGTTTTCTTGGAATTCTCCCATTTTTTTCTAATGTTAAACTTTTAAACATTAAATTTCTAATTTTTATAAAAATAAAACATTAAAATTAGTAAAATGTAAAAAGTTTGAACAAATAATGAGCCTTGAAATATATTTTTTAACAATGCAATTCCAAGAAAATAGCCTATTAATAACTAATTAATTGCTATTCCTCAAAGGATGACATATTTTATAACAAACCATTAATTATCAAGTACCGATAGTTTGTTAATTAAAAATAAATAATGAAGCGTAAGGTAATGGACAGAAGTGACTGAAATTTAAAATATTTTCGGTTTACTTTTCTGAAAAATCTTCTCTTTTCTTCTAATATTAAACTTTTAAACATTAAATCTCTAATTTTTATTTAAAAAAAAAACAATAAAATTAGTAAAATGTAAAGAACAAAGTTTGAATAAATAATGAGCCTTGAAATATATTTTTTAACAAAGCAATTCCAAGAAAACATCCTATTAATAACTAATTAATAGCTATTCCTCAAAGGATGACATATTTTATAACAAACCATTAATTATCAAGCAACGACACTTTGTTATTAAAAATAAAAAGTAAAACCTAATTGACGTGTCATACCTTTATTTCGATAATTGTTAACTCAAGGTTACTAAATTAAAGGCAATTTTGGAATTTAATGCAGGAAACAAAAGACATTATTTTGCATTACAACAATAAAATAAATCAAATAATTTATCAAATTATAAACAACAATTGCATTAAACAGACTCCCGGAAGCAAAGATTGTAGAAAATGCAACGAATTTAAACTGCTCGAGAGCGGCCTTTTCAATTTAATTTAATCTTATTTGATTCTTATAAGTTGCATATTTTTATTGGTTTTAGTTACATAACATTTGTACACTTCTATTAGACATATAACTTGAAGATGAAAGTTTTCAATCTCTAAAATGAATGTTTTTTTTTATTAATAGACAAAAAGAAAAACAATAACAAATGAACAGTACAGAAGCATAAAGAGAAGTAAAAGTGAGTTGTTAAGGCTTAATGC
>JASKGO010007830.1:0-14281 GCA_030556065.1 Holobus sp. GC000080 | reverse complement strand
TTCTTCTCTTTTCCAATTCCGGTTTTCATAGAATTGGAATTAGCAAAATATGAAATATAAATTTTAAACTTGCCCAATGATGAGTCGACCTTCTGTTGAACCGTTTCTATAATTTTTGTTTGCATAAGATTTTTGTTTAATAACCATGAAATTAAATTTAACTTGTATTATTTTAGATGATGAAAATATAAATTAAAGTTTTCTTTTTTTCGTAGAAGCGGTAAAAGTCCAAAAAGATTGCTTATTCATTGCTTGTTGCATTTATTTCCGATGAACGGAAATACCGTTTATGCAACTTGCGGCAATTTGTTTGTTTTTATTGTAAATTTACAAAAATCCGATCTTGAAATCCCGCGCTTCAGCCTTGAACTTTCTTCTGTCCATTGTACGAAAATATTCTGTTGTGAATATTTATTATTTGTTGTAAACTCAGGTGCTAGAAGTATATTAAAACAAAAGCGAAAAAAAATTCTATATCTTTTTAATGACTTGCTTAAAGAAATAATTAAAAAAATAATATTTGTAGTCAGTTAATTGCGCACTATTATTATGACTAATTAGAAATTAGCTTGAAAAATTTGTTAAAAGGCAAGGTAACGAAATCAAAGCGGAAATAAAATCGGCCTTCACTTTATACACAATACACTTTTGAAACTTTTAAAGTTTTGATAGATTTTTTTCAACTGAATGATTTGCAAAATTTTGTTTTATTAAAAATTCTAATAAATTAAAATAATAATTAAATATAATAATATAGAAAACACTATAAATTTTAATTAAAATAAAAATGCAGTCAAATTATTTCATTAATGACAAAAAAATTAATTGCAAAATAAGTTAAAATACGTAAAAACAATCGAAAAAATAATAATTCGGGAATTACAAATTTTGAGTAACAGGTAAATTACGTAAGGAATATTATTAGAAAAAACCCAGGACCAGATTGTTTTTAAATGGAATTTTACACAGGTAGCAAACAACGTCAGTTTCAAGTAATTGATTTACATTTCTGCGGTCATTAATAAATGGGACAGCGCAGAAAACCTAAATAAAAATAAGCGTGCATAAAAGTAACTTTCCGCAATTAAACAAATTATATGCTAATTATTGTTACTCTGAATTCCGGTCTTTAATAGCAATACTGAATACAGAATAGAGGCATACTATGCGTTTAAACTGCTGCGGCCATAAATATCGTCAGTCGTCACTCTTCGCTACAATAATAATTCTCTTTGCTTCTGCAATATGCAAAACGCGGTTAATATTTGTTTATACTTTTAAACAAATATTTATTTAATGAAAAATAAAATTACAAACTTTTGATTTGCCGACATGTTATTCTGTAATTCTGTTGTTTTTCCATTTAAAAGTTTTCTGCAAATATTTGCGCTGCGCATTGAATAAAATTGTTTAAAAAAAAATTAAATAGATAAATAAACAGACAGAAGATTTATTTAAATAATAATTTATTGAATTAACTGTTTCAAAAAGCAGAAAACAAAGTGGAAAATTGCAAAAAAGTTTCCACAAAAAAGAAATGAAAAGAAGAAGCATCCTTTTAGATGCAAGCGATTTAAGATGAATTCGAGGGCTGAATGATGTTTACGGCGTATTGACCACACCGAAACGCACAAAACTAAAACCGAGGCAAAGAGTAAGCGCGCAGATTTACTGATATATGGTGAAATATGTGAAAGAAGCACCCCCGCATTGCTCGTAAAGCATCCCTGTTTTATTTTCCTAGATCTGCGAGTTATCCTGCAGGATCATTTTTGATCATTGCTCGAAAATCTTCAAATGTCAGCCACTTCTTTTCATTCTTTATTTATTTTCATTTTATTTTTTTATTTTTCTTGTTTCTAGTTTTTTTTTTACTGTTTTGTTAATTTTTGCTTTTACAATGCATTGTTCATTATTCATGCAGTTGCACTATAACTGCATAACAATCTCCATTAGTAACACTATAGACCAGAGAGAGTTAAACTAAAACTAGATGTTTGTTTTGTCTTAATGCTCTCCTTCGTTTGAAGACGGTCCATCAAGACCAAAAACAGGCGCTTAATTGCCTAGTTAGCATCTAGTACTGCAGCGCTTCCCCTGTTCAGTCTTTCATCAACTAACTGTAGCGACCAACGTTTTGGTTTTTATTGTGTTAGCAGTGTGTGTTAATTTGGCTCTCCCTGCTGTCTGGCGAGTTCTACTCTTGCGGTGCGAAAAGGGAACAGGAAGGTCTTTATATTTCTTGTTCTTCTTGCTCTGATCCTTTTTAATTAAAAGAGCGCTCCTAACGAATCCAAAAAAATCATATACAGTGCAACTGATGTCGTTGTCTGTGACTGCTGAGTGAATTGAATGAATAGAGATAGGATTGTCGCAATGGAATCGATACTAATAGCACTGCACCGGCTCTTATATTTTGCTCTTTGCAAACACCGACAAATTTATGAAATACTTTGCTTCCTGATTTCCTACATAAGCTCCCGAATACGGTAAAAACAAAGCTTGTTTGTGCTTTTTACTGAAGGTTTAAATTTTAAATTATTTCAGTTTGCTGTTTGCTATTTGTTATGCAACATATATTTTTTTTTATTAATTTAATTTTAACTTTAATTAATTAAGGCATAATTAAGAATAATTTAGAAGCTTTTTTGATTGTAAATTAAGTGAAATTTATATGATTAAAAAGCTCCAATATAAATTTGTCAATTTCCTAACTAATGTGCTGAAATTTTAATGAAAATTAGTAAATTGTCAGGTGATAGCTAGCTAGTGGGCCATCGCATAAGGGGCTATTTAAATTTTCAGCAGCTGAAAGGACCGCAAAGCTCATATGCGACGCCCCGCGCTTATTTAGGTAAATGATACGTGCGCATTATTTAGTTACCAGAATACCAAAACTAATGTGTGGAAATGGGGCAGAGAGAACACTTTACAGTTCATGTGGTAGGACCATATAGAACGAGCGATAGATAAATTCGGCGACGCGTCAACGCAAACTAATTAAGTAATTTTCACACGTCATTCTTGTCTCTGTGTCTCTCTGTGTCTGTGTGTCACTGTGTGTGTGTGTGTAAATATTACATGCACCGCGAGCGTTTGCACCGATTTGTCGACTAATTACTTTGATTACCCCACATATTATGCACGTTAACACATAAGCTGAAAACCCATTTGATTATCTCCATTCATTTGATTCCATTTTTTGTTAGGTTGTTTTTTTGCTTTTTGTTTTTGGTGGAAAATGTATAGCAAAATTGCTTTTGGGAAAAAATGGAAGCATTAATTAAATGTCTCTATATTTCTGGAAATTGCTAATTAGAATTGATGAAGTTTTTTCCAAATAATGTGATGTTTAATTGAAAAACAAAAAATGTAGTAATTATAGGACAGTTATGTGATTTATAAGGTTAAGGAAATAATTCCAGTGGGAAATCCTTTTTCCCTGATGACGTTGATAATTTTCCGATGTCTGTCTGCAGTATTTGTGTGCTCGAAATAATGCTTAATTCCAGAGGCGATTGTCTAATTGTTACGAGTCACGCTAAGGAAATAGAACAATGAACCGAAAAATATCTTTTTGCACCCCCCTTATAGCTGTCCTATAACTAAAGGGCATTGTTTTCTTCAAAGCAAGGAAGCTTAAATTGATTTTTCCATTAGATTTTCTAAACTGATGATTATTTCTTGAGTATTTTCCGAATTTCCATTTCTTCAAATGCTTAATTTACAAAGAAAAATCAATTTTCATTTAATTTGCCACCTTTTTAATTATTTTTAATAAGTAAGTGATTAATCATAAATAATCAGTAATTATTTTATTGATTTTAAATATAATATATTTCTGTTAAAGTTGAAATTTTCAAGTGTTTTGGTTGAAAAACCAAAAAAGTAGAAATAAAAATAAAACGGTTTGAGCAGTGTTAGTCCTGATAATAAATAACGGCATTGAAATTTGAAATAAAAAGGAAATCGTTAGCAATGAACGTTTATTGCTTTGGAGAGTAAGTGATAATAACTGGAAATATGGAATAACTCGCTAAAACTAATAAATATTTCATTTTATCATTGCATTTGCTCAATGCTTTTATTTATTTTGTGTGCTTTTATTATTTTATTTTGCACTTCAATATTGCTTTATAAAAATGTGCATTAAATGCGAAATTAAATTTACATTTTCCTATAATTTATTTTTTATTCTTTATTTAATTAAATTTTGCAGATTTTTTTTATCCAAGTTTTTAGTTTTAAATTAAAAGTGAAAAAATAATTAAGCAGTTTGCAAGTTTAGTTATTAATGGAGTCTCTTTTGCGAACCGAGACCGCAGAAGAGGACAAATGTGCTTTAGTCCTTCTCCCAGGATTATAACTTTAATTGCCCGATGGAATTAATTAGCAGCCATTGCTTAACCGTCTGCTGTATGTTTGCATTCAGTTTGCTCTCGTTATTCGTTATGTTCTAACGATTATATTTTTCGCTGAAAGTATCATTAAACTATTTATTTTTCGTGTCAATTCAGGCATTTTATTGTTACTTTTATTATGTTATAATTAATTAATATTTATAACAGAGAAAACTAACTTTTAATAAGAATTGATTTTCTTTTGTTGCTGATTTGATGGGTTAGTAAATGATTGATTAAAAGTACGCAATGCGAATGCGGAAAACAATAGCTTTTCGCAACACTGCACTTTCTTTCTTTTGCGCTTGTGGCTCTATTAATTTTCATTATTTCACTATAGACTATAGACTGTAGACAGACTTTTGGCACAGATTGGATTTGTTTGCTGAATTATAATTATATCGTTGTTGTCGTTGTTGTTTTTTTTTGCTTTGCATTTTCTTTTTCTTTATTAGTCGACTTATTTTGATCTTGCTTTTTATTGCATGAAATACATAAAGTCGTAAAGTTGATGCAGATCTTTTTTTTTCTGTTTGCTTTTTGTTTTAAATGTGTAATTATCATAAAGTTTATTTTCTGCTTGCGCGAACAGTCATTTTTCGAGTTTAATGTCTGCATAAGGTACACTGCGGGGCTTTTTATGGAAATTTTCTTTTTATCTTATTTTTATTCGGCCATAAAGTTTTTCGGTATTGTTACGCGGAAAAAATAAATCGAAACGGCGCTTTTTGTATTGGAAAATTATTGGTTTGCAAAATTTTTATTTTCCATTGATTGTATCAATTTTGCTGATTTTATTCTGCAGAAAATTGTAAAATAAATCTGTTTAAGCTTAAAACCTAAAAAAAATCTAACGAACTGCTTTTAATATTAATTTATTTAATTTTTTTCAATAAATAAAACAATACTAAGCTTTTACAAAAAAAAAAAGATAAATTTTACATATTTTTTAATTTAACATCAATAATTTTACTTTAGTATTATTAATTTTTTTTAACTGATTTTATTCTGCATTTTATTTTAAATTTTAAAAACTTTAAACAATATTTGTTAAAAATTGTTTTAACAGTTAGAATTTAAAATTTCCACATTTGAAATATCAGTGAAAGCATTGATAACCAAAAATAATAAATTGCAGCTTATATCGAACCCGTAGTTTCGCAGGAATTTTAAAAAGACTAACCGAAATAACAGAAATGCAAAAAAAAAAAAATGAAAAAAACAGGTAAAACGAATTTTGTGGGCAAATGTATGCGAAGCGATATAGGCAGGTGGATTGATGTGAATCCCCAAACGAGCAAATCTCTTAAGTAATCAATAACGGCACTCGATTTAAACCGTTCTGGCGGTAGCGGCCCTCCATATGCGTGCGTGAAATCCACCCTTTGATAAGAGACTACTGCAAGCCTGCAAGACTAGCAGTAGGTACTAAAGCGATATAGAGATTTAAGCGGCCGAAAAGCAACTTTTATCCTTTTGCTCGTCCTTCGTCCTGCTTCCTTCCGCGTCCACTTTCCTCTTCCGCTCCTAGCCTACCTACTCTGAACTTGTAATTTATTCCCTTGGCAATTCGATTACGCTTTTAGAAAATCGCTTTATTGAATATTTGATAAATTTAATAAATTTATGATCTTTGAAAGTTTAAAAGTTATTTACAAGCAGGATAAAAGGGAGGAAAAGGGTTGAGCATATGTAAATCTGATCTTGCAGCTGTCAGTTTGTAGTCAGTTTTGCATCAAGTTTCCGCGTGGGCGTGATGGACCGTACAGCGATACGCGTGCGATGCTAATAAACATAGATAATGATTGTAATAGATGCAGATTCGGATTAATTAATCAACTATCTGGGAAAACTGGAACGTATAGTGCGAAGGGCATCTGTCAAAGTTTGCAAACTAGAGCCGCCCGCAGCTTCGCATGTATAAACATTTTGTTTTATGATGCTGTGTGTAGCTAATCAGGATTTCCATTCAAGTATAGTGTACCACTACTATACCTTCGGCCCAACAAAGTTTTCCCCATTTATTAATAATGAATTAGTTATTTCGAATTTGCTTGAGCTCGGCTTAGATTTGCCATAGGAAATTAGCAAATAACAGTTGACGTTTTTGCTGTAGCATTATGCTAATTGCAGCAGACGTATCCTGCAAATTGAAAAGCACTTCCGCAGGTTCTGCAGCATGCATTGTTTCAATTAAAAACTGAAATGCAATTAACGCCATACGTACCATGTATACTATGTATATTCATTCTCTATACATATGTGGCGTGCATTTAAGTATTGTGCGACTGCGAGCGGGAAAATTCTCAACGAAACGTGTGTTTTGGACGCTTTGCAAACGTATAATGGAACTATGGGAACGCATATACGACGCAGAGCTTAATGAGAAAATTCGATTATGCAAATCGCACGCGCCCTTTAATGTAAATATGCAAGATGCTTAAGTACATAAGGCCCCGAAATGGACAATGCGATTATTAACGTAACGGGACGTAACGCGTGTCCGCTCGTTATTTATTGCGCCCCTAAAGCTTTGATTAATTGCTAAGGATTAATATATTACTATTAGTGCACACGATCTATTTTTTTTTTATTGTTTTGTTTATTTTTATTTTTTCACATCAATTGTTTACATAATATGATCTATTACTTGCAGTTTCTATATTTAGAATAACAGTGTCGTAAATTTAATTGATGCAAATTTGCTTCGGCAAAATTTAGCAATTTGAATAAATACTCGTAATTGCAGTGGTTGAAGGCATTTCATTTTTTGATTGATTTGTTTATTTAGTTTCATTTTTTTTATTTATTTGACGTATGGCGCAGTTTTTTTTTTAGTAAATTTGTTTTTTGTTTGTTGATTTTTAATCTTTTTTAAATTTTATTTATTTGTAATAATTATAAAAACAAAATGAAAATTATTATAATGTAATTAAGGAGGTGGCTGAATTGCCTATGAAATAACACTAAAATTGTTACTCTATGTTAATTAGTTTATGAGTAATTAATTATTTTCTAACTATCAACGTTACACATTTAGTAACAAAAAGTCCTCTTAGTAATTTTCTTATAAAATCTAAATTAATAGACCGATTATAATAGTTTTTCACTTCATTATTGCTTATTAGACTAACTTTAATTATTCTAAACAAATTTTAAATAAAAAAAATTTTCTGACGTTATCCAGGGTAATTTCTTTAGGGGGTGTTAATAACGTTAACAACTGACGCTACCGGTCTCGCCGTTCGACGCAAACATCGACAGTGCAACGTTAGCGACTCGCGCGATCGGACTGTATGCAGTCTACTATGCGTCTACTATGGTAGAGACCGCCTGCCTGAGACTCTAACGTTAGCGCGTAACGTTATTTGGTGATTTGACTAGATTTGATCTACCAGTAAAAACTAATAGTAAAATTATATAAATCCTTTAAATAGCTAGTTAAATTGTCTTTTAAATAACACTAAAATTGTGACTCTAAATTAATTAGTTCAAGAGTAATTAATTAATTTCTGATCGTTCGCCATTGGAAATTTTGCTATAAAAAAATCCTCATAGTTTTTTGTTTATAAAATTTAAATTAATTAACCGATCGTAATGTTTTTTCATCATATAATTGATAATTAAATAGCCTTTAATTATATTAATCAAATTTATAATTTAAATATTTTTATGAATTTTTACAGAGTGTTATATTTTTCAAATTAATTAATTTACTTTAATAATTATTTTTTTAAATATTTTAATTTATTGAAATAGCTCGGTTATTTATCTTTTAAATGATGCTAAAATAATCACAATATCTTAATTGCATCAAAAGATATTAATTATTTTTTGCGCGTGCAATGTATCCTTAAATTGAAAACGTTAAAATGCCAATTTCGACGAAAAGAACGCAGTTGTAAAGTGGTGGAAATTCTTTCTATTAATTTTTCCCGGTTCTTGACTTTTGGAAAAGGACAAAGAATGACTTTTGCCCGAACAATGCATCCATCAAGCTCGTCTTCCTATAAACTCTTCGAGTGCTTTTCGTTTGCTTTTGCGACAAAACCAGCACACGCACTAAGAAACAGTACAAATAAAAATATCATTTTCCCATTATTCCTCCGCAGTATTCCACACTGGTAAAGAGCTGCGATATATTTATAACAGAGACAAATATTTACCCGAAAATGTTGCAAAGTCGATAAGAATAATAATAATAAAGACGAAAATAAGGGAAAGAAAGTGATAGAGAGAACGTATTTATTCGTTTTGTATTTGTTTGCAATGGCGGCAGTGAACTTTAAAAGGTTTTCCTGATCGTAACAGATAGTTTTTTTCATTGCTTTTTTTTTATTTGATAGGTATAGTAGACTTTAGTAATAGCTGTGGCTGTATATCGAAACCGGAAGTGGTAAATCAGTCTGTTGCGGTTGCATTTCCCAAACCGTTTACTGAATTATTCGCTTTACCAACGGTCGATCTTTTTATTTATTTATTTATTTGTTGAAATCCTTATAAAATTTCTTCTTGTGTATCTATGACGACTTTTCCTATACATAGGAAAATACAAAAATGTAATGTAAAAAGTGGTGCGACTTTTATATTAAAAAAGTTTACTCTGTGTTTCTAGTTTGCTTTTTTTATTTGTAAACTTTAAACTATTTACCGAAAAAGTTTCTGTTAAACAATTTATTAATACTTTTTTTTCTGTTTGCTTGCAGGGAGTTCCTTTTTGTCCTAGAGGTTTTGTCCTGTGTGGCTTCTTAAGATTACTCCTTTTCCAAGGTAAGGATTCCATTTTTAATTGAATTATTTATAATTGGAAATTTAGAAAGATTGCCGCGGTTTGCAAATTCGAAAAGTAAATGGGAATTTTATTGATTTTATTTGTGTAAAGGTATATTACTTTTAATGTTTATTACTTTACTGGAATTGTTGCAGTACATTATGCATATTGCGCTCGTAAAAATTACATTTATCGTTTGATTTAACGATTCCGTTTTTAATTAGTCAATTACTGGTTTCAGTCGTTATAAGTGGAATTTCTTTTTTTTATTATTCAGTAAGTTATTTTTTTATTGCGGTATTATTATTATTAAAATTCAAAAATTAATCTTTTTTAAAATTAAATAATTTATTAGCTTTAAAATAGTAAATTCTGTTTGGTTATTTTAGCGGCCTATATTTTTTAATTAAATTTTTGTTTATTAAAAAAAAATGTTAAGCTATAGTTTAATTATAATTAAAAATCAAATAGAATTTAATTAAATTTGATAGAGTAAAAACAAAGTAACAAAAAAGCTTTCTACCGAAAGTATTTTTGCATTTTCTCCCAGAGAAAGCTCTCGCTGAAAAAAAATGCCGGAAGAGCACAGAGAAAACTTGTTTTATCGGCACGTCTTCTGATCTTATATACTGTGTCTGTGTGTCAAATAGAATCAAACCCGATTGACTTTCCGGATAAGGTCTTCAATATTTTCTTCTCAGCTGCGGACCCCAGAGAATTTGCCGTTATTAAAATGTATTACACCTATTGATTTTTTTTTTATTATTCATTTCTTCTTTAATTTTAAAAAATCTCTTCGTTTTTTAAATCTTTATTTTTGCATTTTCTCTGATTGGTTTTTAAAAACCATAGCTTTAGTTTTATATTGAATACAAAAAAAAAATGAAAAACGCGAAAAAATGACCCAAAAAAGAACCGTAAAAATGTTCTTCGGTGGATCGAAAGTGAAGCTTTCAGCATCTGAATCTTGCAATAGGTGTTGTAAGTGGGTCAACTCGCGGTCGGTCGTCCTGAATCCTGCCAACAGGACTCTGCCTTCTGTCCCATTTATATGGGCCTCATAAATACTGAAACGCTCAAACAAATTCAGCGCCCTGCCTCTCCTCTCCTCTCCCTTCTGCTGAATTTTTTTCCTCTTGTGCGAAGTGTCTGTATACATAGTGTATGATGTGTACAAACTGAAAGTAAGCAATAAAATTCGCAGGCGCACCTTTCCTTTCTTTAATGTTTCTCGCTGCTGCTGCGAAGAGCGAGGGATAAAAAATTAAACAAATTGTTTTTAAATCCTTACAGAAAGGACGAAGAAGCAAAAACGTTCTAAATGCTTATAAACGATAAAAGTACGTTACGTTCTAAGCTGCTCGCATTTTCTTCTTTTTGTAGATTCGGAAGATTTATCGTTATTCTTTAATTGCTGCGTGCTTTTTGTTTAAATGTTTTTGTCTTTTCTCATTATTAAAAAAAAATTGCATTTTTTAATTTGAAAGATTTATTTTATATAATATAAATTAATGTGAAATTTAACAGCAAGTGATTTTTATGTAATTGTTTTCAAAGTAAATTAATTTAAATGAACTGTAAATGAAAGTCCATTTAATGGGCCATTGAGTCATTCGATGGAAGATAATAATTTGTTCTAATAACAATAATGAGCTATTGTACGCGTACAGCTGGTATAAAAGGGGGTGGCAAGATTATAAATAAATTTTCATTAAATTTGCGTAATGCGATGGGTATTAAACGTACGTAACGTACAATAACCGTGTGCTGTAAAGCCGAACACGGAACTTATTTCGAAATTTGCAATGAATAATAATGAATTTGTTAACGTGCAAGTGCACGAACATAATTTCATTGATTTCGATTTTTCCTTTTTTGTTTCCCTCACTTTTTTTTATTTCACTCTCATTTTGCTTTTTAAATTAATTATTTTTTCGTGAGTTAATGGAAAAATAAAATTAATTAAAGATCAAATCAATTTGTCCGTGATTAATATCTTAAATTTCATAGATAATGCTTGGAAAGTCCGAACAAAAGTGACATTTATATCGATGATTGATGATGGCTATCGGCTAGCCAAAAGTTTAAAGTCTTTTTTTAATTAATTTTTTAAATTTTTACTAAAAAAAATTATATCAATCTTCGTCTTTGCTTTGATTTATAGTAAGTAATATTAAAATTAAATAAACAAACCAAAGAGCAGAAGCCATGCAACTTTAAGAAACTTTTTTAAATGAATTTCAGTTTAAGTTCTTAAAAAGCAATACCTGAATCTCGTCTAAGAAGATTTAAGAAACTGCATTGCCTTTCCAGAAGTATATTTCACTTAAAACCAAAGTTTTTTATTACATTTTTCTTAGAAAAACAATTAAAATAACAGAAAATAATTCTTCACAAATAAAATCCAAAAGAATTGCCGAAATAATAATCAAATATTTTTATATTAATTTATAAGTAAATAAAATTAAACAAATATAAAAGTTAACGGTATATAAACAAAGTGTGGTTTATTTAATATATAAAACAATATAACAAAATTAAGGGTGTGTTTGGGGGAAATAAAGTCAATTTAATGGATTCCGTGCCGCGCCACACTTACTTGAACATCCCTTGACACCCGCACCGACGCTAACAAGGCGTCTAATTTATTTATTAAAGTAAATTACCGGCCTAGATAGACACCTCCGCTGCCTCATTTACTTTCACATCATGTTTTACCCACCTCTGTACATTACTATAGGCATTGAAAACCTATTTATTGATACAAAAAAATGTCCTACTTTCCAGGAATTGAACAAAATTTATTTCGCGGTTTATAAAATTGAAAATTATTTAATTTAATTTTTATATTTAAAATTTATTTAATTAATATTTATTTTTTGCAGGTAATTAACTGCGTGGATAATATGTGGAGTTGACGGCGTCGCAATGACCGCCAGGTGGACAGGATGAAGAGTCTGGTCGGGATCATGTGGATTGTCCTTGTACTCGTATCAGGTCAGTGTCCATCTTTCATTTTTTAATTATCTTACTTTTTTATTAATTAAATTCAATTAATTTATCTCATCATATTATAATTTTTAAGCAGTAAAAATTATTTTTAAGTTTTAAAGCTAATTTTTTTTACGTAAATTAAAGTAGAAAATAAAAAACAAACAAGTAGTTTTGTTTTTTTAATTAAAAGGTTGCTTTATTAAATTAAACAATTAAACAAATAATAAAATCAATTAAATTGAATGATAACCGACAAAATAGCAATATTTCAATGAAAGTAGGCGGGTGGAAAAAAGTGGACCCGCAGGCCCTGTGGTGTGATATAAAAGCAAACCGGAAGTTCCGGGTTTACTTAGTGTTTCGTAAAAAATTCAGATCCGCCCTGCTTGCTGCTGCTGGCAGAGTATTCGTACATTAACTCGGTAACTTTACGTGCGCCTTCCCTGCTGTCTTCCTCCGCTATCTACTTCATCTTCTTATAACCAACACTTTCATTTTACACTTTATCTTGAAAAAAAAAATACATGTATAACACATTTACATCTTATCGTCGCAAGAGCCAAAGAAGGTTTTCTTATATATAAAGTAAATAAATACAATGAACGAATAAAAGCTGCGAGCTTTGAAAAACTAATGTACTTTTTATTTCTTTTGTTTATTTTTTTAATAGAGTTCTTTGAATTACCTTTTTATTTCCTGGTCCTTTAAGTACTTAAATTAGAAATGATTTAAATGGTTTAGTTGAAGTTTATAATAATTATATGGGCGGTAAACAAATTGATAAATTGATAAGCAGACAATTAATGGAGTTTATTAGGGGTTGCCACATGCGAACTGCGAACAGGAAATAGCTACGTAGATTACATTGCCGATTGGCATCTCCGATAGGAGCTTCCGAACGTAATCTTGAGGTAGTAATGAACTCGTTAGTAATTGACGATAAGACGCCCGGCGCCTTCGCACCTCTTGCCACCGCAACGCAACTCTTAATATCTCTGAGCCGTCTTTACGTTTACTTAAACGACGATAATGATGATGATGATTTCAGCATCTTTCTTATCTGTATGGTATCATCATATTAAATGTATTATTAATTGCTGATTTAAAAAAAAGTTAATTTAATTTAAAAATTATCGAAGGCCCTGTGAATGTTGTGTATCCGAAAAAGATTAACGGCCGCCGGATCAAAGTCTTAAAATCTAGGCAAAGTTTTCGGCGATGACAAATTACGTGCCATTAGATAGATATAGAGAGAGAGTAGAAGTTTTTTCCGGTGGAGATTTAGCAGGAAAAGTTGTTTGCGCGCGCGGGAAATTTGTGCAAAAGTGTGGAAAAAATTTATTACTTTTTTTTTTCAAAAAATCTTATTTATTGAAAAAATATGTTATTTTTTATTTGATTTAATTGTTTTTTTTTATAGATTTTTTTTTCATTTAATATAAATTCACTTGACATATTTTTGGTAAGAATATTTTTTTCTGCTTCTTTTAGTTTTATTTAATTTAAAATTAGACATTTTTTATTTATTTTATTTTTTATCTGTTCTATTTTTTATTTATGAGAATGGGAGAGCAGTGTCAGTGTAAGCTTTCATTGCAGATCGTTTTTGCGGTGTACATATAAAGTTGCACGTGCTATGTGTCAGTAAAAAGCTCTTGTAAATTCGATGCGCAACACCTGCGGAAAAAAAGAAACGAATCTTCGGTTAAACGAGTCGAAGCATTTTATATTTCCTTTTGCAGCTTTAAATTTTCCACCACTTCCTTTTTGCATTTGTAATTTGAATCCTTTTTTATTATTATTCAAAGTTTTCTTCTTGTTCTTTAGTTTTTCTTTAATTTTTTTTTAATTTATTGCACTTTTAAATTAGTTTTAAATTTAAATTGCAAGTAAATTATTAATTGGAAGTTGCCTTATTAATTAATGAGTAGTTAATTAACAAACAGTTGTAATAAGTGCGTTACAATTCAGAGTTTCAGTTGTACGAGTACACATAACACAATTACTGGTATGAATAAAGTGAAGCATTTCCTTTTACTTGACATATTTGAAGGAATTACTCGCAAACATATGAATAAAAAAAAGGTAAACCTTAAGCTCATTTTTAGTAAGAGCC
>JASKGO010007826.1:0-11099 GCA_030556065.1 Holobus sp. GC000080 | reverse complement strand
AGCAAAATTTAATTGGGATGTACTGGATATCCGCAAAATACAATACAATAATAATAAATAATGAAACACACATATCAAATTATTTTATTAAATTATCTTCTTTTATTTTTATTTAAAAAAGTCCCTATATGGGACCAAATTAGATGGAAACCAGGAACTTCTCTGCCTACAACCTCCACGCCGCATAGCACAGTAGTGCCTACGTTAGGTTCTAGACCCGTAAGAACATCAACATTATCAAGATACAATTTTCTGAATTGGGTGGCAATCCCCTGTAACATAGAAATGTCCGCACTAATACAGTTGATGATTATACCTTCCCTAACTTCAAATAAATCGTTATTCTCGTGGATAAGAATCTCTCCTTTCGTAGAAGATGAACTTCATCATATTAATTCTCGTTTCGGAGTGGATGGTGCAGATTTTACTGATTTAATTTCGGTATTCTTGTTGTCAATTTTCTTGCCTTCAGTCACGTCCTTTTCGGGCTTAGACTTATTCTCTGGCGTTGAGTTTACTCGTACGTTGACTGCATACCTGCCACATGTATAGTAAGATAACTCAACTGAGGGTTGGACTTCTTCTTTGGTGCTTTTAAAAATGTTTCCACACCCATTCGGATTAATCAAGAACTGACATTCCTGCGAGTATTTGTAGTGATCTTCAAGCGGATCATCGCCAAGAATCCACCGGCATAGTTCAATTTTGCAGAATGGGCACATGACAAGGTAATCTGTCTGAGTGTAGAAGAAGCCAGCCTTCGCTAAGCACGATAGTGGTAAAATACCACTGAGAGGCCAATTAATAAAGGATCTTAAACGATTGACCTCCCGATACATAGGCTTGTAGTTATTCATGTTAATATAAAGTGTTCTCTATTGTTGCTCATGTTATTCTGAAGTGTGAATACCTCAGTTAAGAATATTGTTGGCTTAGATTGAGAGCATGCGCAAGCGGCTTATGAACATTATTGGTGCTCACCTCCAATGGTCTATTTTAGCTGAATGCATTATTCCTACCTCCACCCTCCACCCCCATTTCTTTAAGAGGGATATACGCACACACACACACACATACTGCTTGTAATCTTGCATCGCCATCTATTTTCCCTGCAAGCCCTGAAAAGAATTGAATGACTTACCGCTCCATGTGGAAAGAAGTTTTTTGTTCATGAAAAGAAGTTTTTGTTAGAAAAAAAAAATAATAATAAATATTTTTTTCATTGTCAATAAATATTAAAACACACACAAATTAATAAAAAGTAATAAATATAAATATACAAAATAATGTTGTTATTTGATTAACTATACTTATATATAATTTATTATATTCACGCTTGTGCGCAGAAGCACTAAACGTATTTAGTTTTCCTCATCATAGGGACATACGTTAAGGTGAATGTGCAGCGTCCCTTTTGGTATCCAATGCCCATAACAACACCGCTCCTTTATGGCTTCGCAAATTTCCAAATGTTTTCCGAGTTGCCCTTTTGGTACAAAGTGACCTCGAGCATGAGGGCACTGTTCGAACCGTCCTCGGTGTTGTTTCTCACATTTATAAATGTGAATCCACCATCGGTGTATGGCGATCCTTTGGCTAGCATCAAATGGACAGTTTTTATATTCGGTGCGTTCTTCCATTATACTCTTTTCCATTATACTGTTTTTTGGACTTGTTTGCTTACTAATCGTGTTTCACTGAGTTGCTTTAGATTCAGAATATTGTTGGCTTAGATTAAGAGCATGCGCAAGCGGCTTATGAACATTATTGGTGCTCACCTCCAATAGTGTATTTTAGCTGAATGTAAGATCCCTACCTCCAACCCCCCACCCTCGATCTCCATGAAAATTTCCATAGTAAAATAAAAAGCGAGTTTTTTTCACTTATATATATTAATATTTATTCATATTATATTTTTATTTTATATTGAACAAGTAATAAAATACAAAACATGATTATAAGAAATGCTAATAAACATTCTAAAAATATAATTATTAAGCTTTACATACGCGAATTTGTGTGAACATTAGTGAAATGATTTCTGTTAAATGTACCGTTTACAACAACATAAGCCCAAGACTTTAAATCAAAGATATACTTTCTATTGTTATTTCCATTTTCCAAATACCTTACTTTATATGGCACAACTATATTAGATGTTCTCACATTGGATAAAAAACAAACATCATTATCTTTTTCCATAAGTTTCCATTGTTGTGGCCAGCTATCGTTGAATGATTCTTCAGTGTCTAATGTTGCAAAACATTCTAATGATGATGATGATATTTTACTTATTGATGATGAAGAAGTTGAAGAAGAAGAAGATGATGAAAACAATACACTGTAGAAAGTAATATTCACCAATGCGGCAGTCACAAGGAGCGTGGTTGTAGCCAACATGTTTTAGGTTCACCGCTCTTTCCTCTTTCTTCGATGTCTCTCTCACTACTGACAATAACTTGATAAAAAATATATTCTCAAGCGATGTTCTTATTATTATTTGGTAATACATACCTTCATCTACACCATCATCATCATTAACATAATTTACAGCAGGCAACTTTTCAATTAATCGCATTATTTCAATGTAATCTTCAGGTTGTATAGATGGCCACACATGGCTAGCAGGTTCAGCTTCCCAACCACTCGGTTCATTTCTTTGTATTTTAATGAAGTTGTTAAGAAGATTTTGTACAGCACAATACTGATATGTTTTTGTGATATATCAAGGGTCAAAATTTCTTTTGCACATTTTAATAAGTTTAATTTTTGCAATATAATTTTGTTCACTTCAGCTAGATTTGAAGATTTTAATTTTTCACTGAGTAATGGTGTCGTCATTTCATAATTACATATTATTCAGTCGTAGTCGAACACTCAAGCAAATCTGTCGTAAAAATAGGTGCTCGTGAGCATTTAGTAATTGCGATCAAAAGTAGAGTAACATTGCGCAAATATAAATAGTGAAAATATGTGTGTTAATAGTGTAATTAAATAAAACATTGTTAAAGTAGAACAAAACAAAGTATATAGTACGCCAAAATGGCTCAACTAAAATTAAAAACGGAAAATGAATTCCTCCTCTACAAATCACTCCAAGAAACGAAAAACATAAACGCTCAACTTAATGAGGCTCTAAAAGAGACTAAAAAAATGGGTGACCTCCAAAAAGAAAATGCCGAACTGAAAAATCGCTATATTCGCTTAAAAAGGAAAGCTACAGTCCCGAAAACTAGGATGAAGAAGAATAACTCGTTGCAGAAGAAACTGCTTAGATAGTCCAAGCAAAGAAGAAAAGAAAAAGGGGACATTCCCGTTTACCAGAAAAAATTAAAGGATCTCCTCAAGTGCAGGTAGAGACAAAGGAGAAAACTATTAAACCTCCCCCAGTGATAATTAGTAACGTTGAAGAATACAATGATTTAATCAATATCTTTGATGAATGCGTTCCTATTAGGACAAAAATGCTAAACAATAAACAAATCAAAATTAATGTAAACACTGCGGAAGAATATCGTCAATTAACCGATAAAGTCCAATGCAAGGGCCTTAGCTGGCATTCTTTTGAAAATAAATTATGTTTAGAAATTTGCACCCTATCACCAACTCGGAGAGAATAACTAAAGAACTTCATGATAAAAGTTTTAAAATCCCAAATGTCACAAACAAATGCAAGAGGAAGATCATAAATGGAAAAATTTCATTAATTCCTCTCCCCTTGTTCACGCATACCTTCGAAAATGAGTAAAACATAGAAAAAATCTACGATATTAAAGATCTGTGTCGTATGGATGTCGAAATTGAACAAATTTAATGTAATAAGCTAATTGTGCAATGCAAACGTTGCCAATTATTTGGACATACGCAATACCATTGCGGAAGACCCGCTAAATGCGTTCGATGCGCAGGAGACCATTTAACAATAAACTGTGACAAACCAAAAGAAAGCCAACCTGTTTGCCACAACTGCGGAGAAAATCATCCAGCCAGCTATAGGGGATATGTTGTAGCAAAGGAGCTACAAAAAAGGCGAAATGATAAACCCAAAAAAACATCTACAGAAGAGAAAAAAGCCCAAGTTTTCTATTCTAATAAAATACAGAAAATCAAATATTCCGAAGCCGTTCGTGCTCCCGTTACTATGAGCCAACGGAGTAAGGAAAAAAATAAACTTGAAGAAAGCATTGAGATCATTTTACTAAAATTGAGTGAACAATCTGAATTAATGAAAAACTTTAATGAAAGGTTACTAAAACTTGAATAAATAAAGCAAGGAGCAACACCCAAAACTAAAAATGGTTAATGGACTTAAAATTATGGCATGGAATGCCAATGGACTGCATTGGCATCAAAACGAACTTGAAGCAATATTTGATTTAGAAAAAATAGATATATGTCTTATAAGTGAAATACACTTTACCTAGAAATCTTTCATATAATTCAAAGGATATAAAGTTTATAGTACTATTCATCCCGAAAACTGTGCAAGAGGAGGCACGGCTATAATAATAAATGAGAATATAAAACATTACGAAGAACTAGGAAATGAAATACAGGGTACATTTGTCAGAGTGAGCACCAAACATTATGATGTCATAGTAGTAGCGGTGTATAGTCCACCAAAGCATTCAATAAAAACAGAAGAATATCTCGAGTTCATAAAGAAACAAGGAAATAGAATCTTAATAAAAGGCGATTTTAATGCAAAAAACATAAACTGGAGTTCGCGACTTATCACCACAAAAAGTAAAGAACTTAACGGAGCCATTAGAGAATCAAATGTGAAACACTATCAACAGGTAGACCTACCAATTGGCCAACTGACATTAATAAAATCCCTGATTTAATTGATTTTTTATTGTAATGAATATACCTGCTAATTACATTCAGATAAAGGACGGATCTGACATGAGTTCGGACCATTCACCAATTGTTCCAACATTGAGCCAAATTATTATAGAAAAAACACCAAGTCTACAACAAACAAATACATTGATTGGACAAGTTTTAAGCTAACTCTCGAAGATAAAATTAAATTATCTGTTCCATTAAAATCTACAGAACAGCTTGATGAAGATGTAGAAATATTCATGAAAGATATTCAAAATGCAGCATGGGAAAATACTCCGATAATTAAGAAGAAAGCGATGGTTAATAACTACCCAATCGAAATGAGGAAATTAATTACAGAAAAAAGAAAACAAAGGAGAAAATGGCAACAAACAAGATCACCTCATGACAAAACAAAATTTAACAACCTCAGTCAACAACTAAAACGAGAAATTTTTAAACTTAAAAACGAATCCTTCAACACCTACTTAAGAGAGATGAGTACTTGAGTACTTGAGACTAGTAACCGATTATTCATTGTGGAAGGCCAGAAAAAAACTCAAAAGACCAATAGTCCAAAGTGCCCCTAGTAGATCGAAAAACGGATATTGGGCCAAAAGTAGCCGGCAAAAAGCTGACATTTTTGCTAACTATCTCGAAGAAATTTTTCAAAAACACGAAGAACACGTAAATGACCTACCGAAGGATAAACTAATAGAGAGAAAAAGCAACTTTAAACAGCCCACAACTACGCGAGAAATAACGAAGGAAATAAATGAACCAACTTCAAAAAAAGCCCCTGGTTCCGACTTAATAACCGCCGATATTCTAGAGCAGCTACCCCGAAGGGCAATAGTAAAGTTAACTAATTTAATAAACGCTTCATTTAGACTAACGTATGTTCCTAGTCTTTGGAAAATAGTCGACGTCATATTGATTCCTAAACCGGGAAAACCACCTCACGAAGTGTCCTCATACAGACCAATATCATTACTCCCTGTGTTCTCTAAATTATTTGAAATGCTTCTACTTAAAAGACTGAAACCGTTAATAGAACAAAAACCACTGATACCTTCACACTAGTTTGGTTTTAGAAACAACCACTCCACAATCGACCAGATACACAAAATAACCATTATTATTGAAAAATGTCTCGAAGAGAGAAAAGTATGTTCAATTGCCTTTCTAGATGTAGCAAAAGCACTTGATAAAGTTTGCCACAAAGGGCTAATCCATAAATTTAAACAAAACTCCCCAAGGAATTTACCGACATATTGCAATGCTATCTAACAGATAGGCACTTTTGAGTAAAGCAGGATGAAGAAATACAATCAGGAGTACCTCAAGGAAGTGTGCTGGGTCCAACGCTATATCTGTTATATACAAGTGATATACCACAAACAGAAACTAGTACAATAGCAACTTTTGCGGACCATACCGCAATAATAGCCATAGGAGATGACAACGTCCAATCAACGCAAAAACTCTAGAAAAATATTTAAAAAATTGAACAATGGATAAAAACCTGGAAAATCTAAATATTTTTTTTATATAGATTTCTTAAGACTAGTTTATAAACTAACGATTAATTTTGCTTTGACTTAATTTACTGCAGGGTAGTTGATACTTAGATATTTTCGACTGAATCAGTTAGGTAGAGTTCTATCGTTGTGCAAGTTCAAAGGGGTTAACCCGTTTGAGTCGTCAGTAGTTATTCTGGCTCCTCCACACTCCACATCCTCCACAGACATCAGCGCCCTCTGTCGCCATTTTTTTAATCATACTTTTTTTTTCTTTTCTGGCTCCTCCACACTCCACACACTCCACATCCTCCACAGACATCAGCGTCCTCTGTCGCCATTTTTTAAATCATACTTTTTTTTCTTTTCTGGCTCCTCCACACTCCACAACCTCCACAGACATCAGCGCCCTCTGTCGCCTTTTTTTTTAAATCATACTTTTTTTTCTTTTTCACTTGCATCGCATGCATTATCAGCGCCATCTATCTATCTAGTGGCATTTGTTCATAATACATTTTTAAATTTCAAATTTCATGTTTAATTCTAAGCATGGCAAGATTTCAGGAGAATTAAATTGCAATGCCTTCTTATAAAGTTAAGAATTTATTGTGAAATTCGCGAATAATTTATAATTAAAAAACAATTATCTGGTAAGTAATGTAATATTATTATAAATATTTCCGCAATGGCTTCCAATGGGTTAGGAAGATTAAATTGCGAAGTTGTGATTTAGTGTATGTTACAGAAATGAAAAATTGTTTTATATACAAATATATGTATCTATCATCAGAACAAATGATAATTGCAGAACGATTAAATATCCCGCCGTTTTTATATTACTCTTGACGAATTAAGCAGGTCATTGAACTTAGATAGCGCAGTTGCGTTGTTTATTTCTGATGTGCCGAAATTATAAAACTATTTGAAAACAAAGAATGTAAAACTGAAGCCAAAATAACTCCAAACATGCAAGTATGTACATTTTTTACAAGAATGTCATCGCTTATTTATTATGCAAGATAAAAATTGCATGCTGCAATTATTAATGTTATTAATTTGATTTGGTCTCATATACTTACTTTTTTAGAAAGAGAACAGGATGATACATTAATATTTAAAAAAACAAATTTAGGATGTAGCAAACATGCCTGCTTCAATTGTGGAAAGGAGGTTGTTAAACTGGCTAGGCATTTTGAAGCGTTCCACAAGGAAGAGCCTCAGGTAAAGACAATGACTTAGAGATAACATTTGAAAAACATGAATGAGAACTATAAGTGGTACTAAAGTTGGTTTCTCTTCTGGTCAATGATTCGCAGCCAATTGAACACCTTCGCATGAGACTTAATTGAATAAATTATGCGATGCTGTTTCCAATTAAATTGACTGTCCGAATTTTTAATATTAATAAGGAAAGAATAAAAAATAAATAAATTGAATTTAAAGTAAGTCCTCCAGATTTTTGGAATTAAAAATATCCATGAATGAAGAAAATTTCTAGATGAATTAAGAAAAAAGGCACTTTCGATTATAATAATAAAGTTCTGAATAAGGAAATCCATAGCGAGCTAAAAATAAAGCATTCCACGGTGAACCCTGAAAAAACCGCACCATGTCCGAAATGCAAAGGATTTTACAAAATGGGACATTTAACGGGGCATGGTAAAACGTGCTTGGGGCCGCCAATTAAATTTTTAGCTAGAAAATCAATAGTAATGCGCCAGTCGGATGTTATTAGTGATCCATTAAAAGAAATTTTGTCTTCAATGAAAATTGATAGTTTAAAAGAAATTATTTTGGCTGATAATCTGATTGCCATATATAGTAATCGAATCGCCAAAGTATATAAAGCTGATCAATTAGATAGCATGATTAGGTGTAAATTGAGAGAAATATCAAGAATAGTTAAAAAGGGCAGAACCGAACTGGGCCCTGATTGTCTACTATTATTATTTCAGATTCCTAAGAATTTTCCAGCCTTGGTGGAGTGTACCAGAGATGTAGCTGGTTACGATGCAACAATGGGAACTTTCCGAGTGGCAGACCTTGCCTAAAAAATTGGGCATACAATATCTTTAATCATAATGATCTATTCAAACGAATTGTTCATGAAAGGCGAAGATGTAACTGAAGTAAATAATTTTAAGCAAATATTTACCACTAACTATCACTCGGAAATTTCCAAATCAGCTCTGCATACTTTATCCCTACGTAAGTAAAAGGGTCTTTGCATCTTTGCACCCAACATGTTGATTGTGTTATTACTAACATGGCATTTATTTTTATAGGTGGTTACAACAAAAAAGAAGACATAAGACTTACAACAAAAAATACGTGCTCTTACAAAATATTTAATTAGCGGTATTCAAAATAATTTTGACACCCAAAAAAATGATCAAAAGTTATATTACGCGCTTATGGAATTGGTCTTGGTACGACTTATAGTATTTAATAGAAAAAGACCAGGCGAGGTATAAAAAATGAGGGTGGGACTGTTTAATCACCGACAGAATATTATCGAATCTTCCGATGTTTTCAAACGGTTGAATCCCGATGAAAAACTTTCATCAAAAAACTATTGTCTCATTGACATTGTCAGAAAGAAAAACCATCGACTTTCGTTAATGTGCTGTTAATTTATAATTTTATAATTGACCATCAAAAACGAACTAATAATGATTACATATTTCTTGACGAAAATGGAAAATTATTAATGGGCTATAAGTTAGTAAAAAAATACTTGGAACTCTGTGGGGCTTAAAATTCAGGAACGTTGAGGGCAACCAAACTACGAAAACATTTAGCTACAACAGCTACAACATTATTACTGCGGCTGTGTACATGTACTCCACCAATGTCCACCATAGTTACTTCAGATTGGGAAGGACCGACACGAACTTGGCTCGGGTTTCAAAATTATTAAAAGCAACTAAAACCGGTGAATTAGTCAATGTTGCTCGTGGGACTAAAATTAAAGACATTGCATCTGCTGGAAATAGCCATTCTTCAACCGATTCAAAACATGAGCCATGTTCGTAGAATCGATCTGACAGAACTTTTGCGGAATCGTTTTTCTCTAAAAATGTAATAAAGTTGTGTACCATTACCATGAAAGAGGTCCGCGATTTCACAACTGTTAATCCAAAATTCGATAAATTGCTAAAAAAAAATTATTACAACGTAAATAATAAAATTTATTTTAAGAAACGCAAAACAATTTGAGAATTCCCGTTATGGAAAACAAAACAAAAATGTATTACCAATTTAAAAAGTCATATGTTACAAAGTTATATCTATACAAATTTAGAAATAAAAGAAAAACTTTTTTTTATGAAAGCAATAATTTAATTTAAAGATTTTTTTTTGAAATTATTAACAATGTTTTCGGGAATTTCTTTTATTTTCAGTTGTCGAGCAATTTGTGGCTTATTTCGGGCTTTCTAAATAATTTTTCTATCCCTTCTTATATCAATGATTTAGGTGAGTACTTTATAAGTAATTAAATAATTGTTTTTAATATATTGTTAAGTTTCCTTTCGATTCTCTTTTCCTATTACGTTTCGTTAACATGTCAGCAATTCGATACCGATTTATTTCTTACCATTGATACTGTATTGTATATATTTGGTTCACATGCATTGCTAATATAAATAAACCTTTAATAATTTAAACTGATTTCGTTAAATTTATTAAAGCAACATAATAATTTATTAATCGATTTATGCAAAATTGTATCCCAAATTAGTAAAAACTAAGTCGGCAACGATCTTTCGGTTGAAAAATACGACCTATTTTGAAATAATCTTGTCGATTTTGAAGAAAACAGGGTCAATGAGTCATTGAACCTCCAATTAAAGTGCGCGACTTTAGCGGGTATCAAAATCAATAATGTATCAATTCATAATGGATTCAGAATAAAGATCCTCAATAATGAATCCAGACGATACGTTCAGTGCAAAGACAAAATGAAAAACTTCAATTTTTTCGATTTTCTGACTACAATAAGATGAAAAATGCAATCAAAATGGTCTTCATAGATGATTCTTGATGACAACTTGGGGCCAAAGTTAAAATGAATGACTGCAATTTTAACGTTTTAGTGCGAAGACAAGATGGAAAACTGATATTTGTGCGTTTTTTCGACTAAAATATGACGAAAAACGCAATAAAAATGCAAAATTTATTCTAAACTAATCAAAGTTTAATGAAACATTGTTATAACAGTAAGACTTTTGTAACTAAAACATTAAACAAATTGTAAGATTTCACGACCTTAACAGTGATTAAAAGTTTCAAAATGGCTTCACAAGTGCAAAATTTCATTAAAAACTAGTCAAAGCCGTAAACATTCTTATCATAAGGGAAAACTACGATTAGGATGGATCTACCTGACCGATTTTTATAATAACAGCGCCTATGATTCCCTTGGACTTCCAGTAACAATTTGCGACTACTACAGTGGTCAAAAGTTCTAAAGCCGCATCCTAAGTGCCAAATTTCCTTAAAAACAAGTCAAAGCCAGGAGCTGTCATCTCTAGTAAGAGAATACTGCGACTTTAATATTAAGAGGAAAAATGGGTCCATTGGACTTCTAGTTACAATTCTCGACCCTAACAACCTTTCACAGGTTGTGGTGACCCTTGGTCAATTTAATAAAATTTAATTAAAACCTGAGATAACCAGCGGAAGCGCCTACCTGTCGCAAGTCATGGTTAGCGAAATTTGTATTACGCTAATCATGTCTTTAATTTT
>JASKGO010007825.1:0-13691 GCA_030556065.1 Holobus sp. GC000080 | reverse complement strand
AAAAATAAAAATAAAAAATAATTGAAAAATACAAATGAAAAAAAAAAAGATATAATTCAACATAAAATTAAAAGCAAAATGATTCTTTGAAACTTCAATACCTAACAGCAAAGAAAATGTTAAAGCAATTCATTCAATACTTTCAATAAATTCAAATGATGCATAACTAATTAAAAAAAAATAATAATAATTTACTTCTTCAGATAAATAAACATAAAAATATATCTCATTATAAGAACAAAATCGAATCCTTGGAACATCATTCACCAACCAACCATATAAAGAAAAGAGGAAAAAAAAGGAAAAGAAAATCGCGAATAAATTAAAAACTAAAAGAAAAAGAAAAAAGTAATTCAAACTTAGCTCATCCTGAATTTAACGGCCAGTTTAACCTTCACTGGCATCATATATTTTAGCGCATAATTTTTCTGCATTTTTATCTTTTATGCAACTATTCATATTATTGCATTAACTATATTACTATAATAAAGCTAATAATACATAATTTTTACGAAAGAACAGAAAATTTTTTTATTATAGTTTTATTAGTTTAAATTAAAAAAAAAAGAAAACTTAAAAAACTTTTTTGTGTAAATTTCAAGTATGTGAATTATTGTTAAATAATGTTGTAATTGCAATAAATTACACGTAGTGTGCGAATTATCGCAGCATTTTTAGTGTTGTTTTTTTAATGATCTTCAGCATCAGATTAAAATTTCTTAGAGCGTTTTGTCCGCGTTAGAGACAGAGAGAACCACAAGAAAAGTTACTTAATTTGAGCACCGTGGAGCAATACTCGTCTCTATATTAATAAAAATATAAAATACTAATTATCGAGTGCAGTAATCTAGAAGATCCTTTCACTTTTTCAAATGCTCCGACGCTAAGTAAAAACTTTGAAAAACCGCAAATCACAAAGCGCACCTTTAATTATTTATTATACCATTACTATATTTAGCGAAAACTATCAAATTTTGCTGTTGTTTTGTTTGGTTTTTACTTTAGCAGACAATTTAGCAAATAATTAAATACTGTAGAAATTGTAGAGAGAGAGTAAAATGCTTTTTGGAAAATGTCACACTTCCGCTTTTTGACGATGCTGCTGCGGCTGCTGGGAAAAACAAAGTTGTTTCATTTTGAGGAAAACGTTTCGAGAATCGTAGAAACATTTAACGTGCGACACGAAATGGCAAAGGAAAGATTAACTTAATTACGCGTGTAATACTTCCAAGTAAACCTTTATTGTTTTTGCTAATTGCCAGCCAATTAATTTGCATATCGGATGTGTCCTTCGTTGCCTTCTTAATAAGTAATAACCGTTAATAACGATAGCAAACCGAAAGCAATATGATTTGCGAGTTGTCGCTGTTCGCAATTCTGTTCTCTTTATATCTGCCATATATTATCGGTAATGCGATCTAATGCGTACTTAATTACCTAATTGTATCACGGTGCATTAACTGGTCTCGCCTTTTGTTGCATTCGGTGGCGTGCCGAAGACTTTTCGCCGACGACCACGGCGATGGCGGAGAAAGGGGACTATCCAAGGTTCGCGCTTTTGCTATAAAAACATCTTCGCTT
Organism: Holobus sp. GC000080; assembly: GCA_030556065.1. NCBI lineage: Eukaryota > Metazoa > Arthropoda > Insecta > Coleoptera > Staphylinidae > Holobus > Holobus sp. GC000080. The sequence continues at coordinate 12,110 of JASKGO010007825.1, read as the reverse complement.
TGCACTTTTGGAAACAAATCTTGTCTACTGTACAAACATGAAGGTACACTTTGTTTTTTAAATAAAAATAAAAATTAAATTAAATTTAATAATTACAAAAAAAAATTCAAAAGAAAAATTAACAAAAAATTGTTTCAGGTGTTAGTTTGTGTTCTTATTTTGGGAGTAGTGGCCGCTCACGGTAAGAAAATGAAAAAAAACTAATAAAAAATAAAATAAAAACTTACCGAAAACATATTACAGCTGGATTCAGCGGTTGGTCAGGCGGCGGTGGCGGCGGCGGATGGTCCGGAGGAGGCGGTGGTTCCGGTTGGAAAAGCGGCGGTGGTGGCTGGTCCAGCGGCGGCGGAGGCGGCTGGAAACCCTCAGGCGGCGGATGGTCTAGCGGCGGCGGTGGCGGAGGATGGAAATCAGGCGGCGGCGGCGGATGGTCCGGCGGTGGCGGTGGAGGACAAACCGTGAAAATCATAAAAATCTACGTGCCGACTTCCGGTGGTAGCGGCGGTGGATGGCCCAGTGGAGGCGGTGGCGGATGGAAATCCGGTGGCGGAGGAGCTGGATGGTCTGGCGGTGGAGGTGGCGGAGGATGGAAGAGCGGCGGCAGCGGATGGTCCAGCGGCGGAGGCGGAGGTGGATGGAAACCCTCTGGTGGCGGATGGTCTAGCGGTGGTTCTGGATGGAAAAGTGGCGGCGGAGGCGGAGGCGGCGGTGGTTGGAAATCGAGCGGATGGTCCAGTGGCGGCAGCAGTGGTTGGCCCAGTGGAGGCGGCGGATATGGTGGCGGAAGTGGATGGTGGTAAATGATGACTTTGTTTTCAACCGATTTTCTTACCTCAACGAATTTTTGGAAAAAATCGCAAAATGGAAATTTGTTGAAACGGCTGGCTCGAAATATATAAATTGTAAATATTTGTAAATTATATAATGTAAAATGTTATTAATATAAATAATGAGAAAAATAAATGAAAAAGTATTTACAGAAAGGTGAATTTTCTGATGGAGTTTAACCTTTGTAATTTGTAGATGTAGAATAATAATAATTGGTGAGAATCTCCTTAATATAATGCGGTCAATGACAATTGTAATCAATTATTATTAACAAATCTCTGTCTATTAGATTTTATTTTTATAATATCCCTGTGTTTTTTTTTTCTGATTTATGGCTAAATTATATTCAATTAAATCATTAAAGTATTAAATAACATAGTAAGAGATATTAACTGCAATTCAGCAACTGCAGATTTCAATGATTTATGATGTTTATCGTTTTATAACTAATTATTATTAATTTATGCGTTTTAATTCACATTTTTCAGATATTTTACACAATTAAAACTTTAAATAAATTATTTCATACAAAAAATATAAATTTAAAATAACTATTAAATAGCAATAAATAAAATATACATTTCTTAAATATATTTCTTAAAGATTTTGCTATAATTGTTAACAAAAACACTAATAAAAAAATTGTTATATACATTAATTAACTATAAAAATCCAAAACTAAATTATATCTGCGTAATGCAGAATATTACAATTAGAAATCAACCAAAGAAAGTTTTGAAATTTAATTGGAAACGACTAGTGACTTAATTAATTATTATAAACAGTAACTTAATTATAACAATTTAGCTTCCATTTGTTGAGAAACAACCTGGGATTTAATAATCTTGAAAATACTTATAATATTAGTTACTTAGTAATAAATTGAAACTGGTTTTTTAGCATCTTAAATGGTTCCAATAAACAAAAACAAACAAAAAATTAGAACAAATTTTTCTAATAAACTTTTGCACTAAATCGATAAAGAATTTATCGATTACTTAATTTATACATAAGTTAAATCGTCTAATTTAATTATTATAGGTTTTTTTTTGTTAAGAAATACTAAAGAAAAAGGTCAATAATTAAATGGATTACAGCTATAAATATTTCATAACAGTGATGTTTATAAACACACCCTTTATTTCAAAATCAATACTACAGATGTATAATTTTCCACTAAAACTAATTCACAGTGTTAATTTAAAACTTCTAACAATAGATTGTAATTAAGATACTTTGATTTAGATGTATTTAACAATAAAATACTAAGTGGCATCTCCGAGATACATTTTTTGAGCTGGTCATGACTGTTGACAATTTTCCCCTGAATTCATCTAAAATAAATAAATATTTAGTTAAACTAATTAGAACTTTGTTACTACTTTGATAATGAACCCTTTATTTGTTAAATAATTAACAAAAAACTTTAAGAAATAAATTTTTAGGTTATATTTTTGATATTTATAAAATTTCAGCGAAAATAATGCGAATTCATTGAAAAACTTAATAAAAAATTATTCTTACACTTACATTTTAGATGAACAACACAACATTCGTCTTAAATAATATTGTAATTAACAATAAATTAAGTCAACAACGAAGTACTTGTAACTGCAACACAGACTGATTAATGTATACTACACACAATACATCACCGAAGGGGATGATGGGGGATGAATCTGTGTATTGTTGGTTGAATACATTCATATGTTAAGTGCGAGTGTTCCGGTTGCTAGTGCTCACATGTTTACTTTCGAAAAACGAAAATTAAAACAATAATTAACACTGATTTTATGTTATTCCTTCGAAGTGTAAGTATTTGAACCACAGTTCATTAAGTTTTTCACACAACAACTAATATTTTCGCTGGAAACTACAAATTTTATAATTATAACCTCAAAATTTTCTACTAGTAAGTTTTATAAGTGGAAAACTAATTAATGAGTCTGGAAACAGTGTGGAAACCAAGAAATAATCACATGCCGAAAATATTTAAATATTAATTAAAAAATTCACTCTTTATAAGATGTTATTTTCATAATTATCATAAAAAGTGTGTCTCGATGAGACTATTACAGTAATTCCAGCAAGAAAACATCTTTTTGCTTTTTATAAGCACAATAAGGCTTATTAATGAATCTTCATCAATTTTATTTTAAGTTTTATAATTCTAAACTGTAATTTTAAGCCTTAAACAGCAAATCAGCTGATTTTAAAAATTCATTGTAAATTCCTTTAAATTTAATTACCCAATCTGTAAAGTGCTGCCCTCGCATTTTAATTATTGTAATTTATGAATTTATTCAAGACAAATAATAACAATCTTTTGTTTTTCTTACAATTTTCAGGTGTTGCTTAGCAAAAAACAGCTGCCAAAAACGAAAATGGCGAAGAAATTGTTGGAAAAGTGTAGTGCTTGGACGCAGTGCGGTGATGCGTTAACAGTGGACATTTACAATATATTCGTTTCGAAAAGAACGTACTCTCCGGAACCGGTGATCAACTACGAAGAGTGCCAAGCGAAAATCCAGGACCAGGAGGCTGCAGCCGACAACGTGGACGACACAGAGGTAGGCTTAGTTTAGACTTTAGATTTCAGCAAATTAAATGATAACTAACAGCGGATAAATGGAAAATATTCCGTCATGCATGTTAAATGATGTGCCGAGCATATCAATGAGCGAAATTCTCCGGCCTTTAGTCGATTTAATTAAATTGCCTTGAGTAGGGTTGTAGTTTGACAAATTGTTTCCGTTATTGCGATGTTCGGTGTTAATCATCGAGGGGCTAGACGACGCCTGTAAATCCAAGGCGCCGTCCAAGGATCTGTAATACTATTTTGCGCACTCGGCATGCACATCTCCTTTGCAAATAAAAGGGTTCAAGTGTTATTATGTAAATGGCACACGAGTACAATAAAAAAGTAAAAATAAGCATTGAGGAAATGCTTTTTCTATGAATATAATATCCATGTAATTGCCTTAATGAAAATGGAAAATATTTGTTTAGCAGTAATGATGGTAGCAATTATATAGGAAATTTGCGTAAGGGAGGAGCGTTCCGGGTTCGCAACGTAAATAAATTTTACGGGGCGAAGATTTATGATGGGTAGACAGTTGCGTTGACGACCGAAGAGAGGCTCTTCATCGTAAATTCCGCGTCTATATTAAATCAACAGTTGCTCGCTACGGTATATTATGGCTTTCGATCAGTTTTATAGTGTAGTAGTAGTACAGTATGCAATATTGCGTCATTGATTATGACTTATAGCCTTTACGTGTGCGTTCGTTTTTCTTTTCGTTTTTTTGTTTTTGCTTTGTTTTTGTTGTTGTCACGTGAAAGTAGTTATGAGTTTTATGATGTCTGTCTATTGAATTTTTCATTGGGCGTTCAGAGTTTATATTTATGATTGTGTCTTTTGGTCACGTTAGCTTTACAGGGGTTCGTTTTTTGCTTGTTTGATAAATTTGCTGTGGAAAATTTAAAAAAAGGGGGTTGCTAAGTGAGCACTTCATAATATTTGCTAAGATCGATAGTTTCTGTTCATTTTTTTTTTCATTTTTAGTTGTGTTTTTACTGTTAGTTTTTTTGTTATTTTTTTAAATAGTTTTTTTAATGGTTAAAAATTTACCCATTTGGTAATTTTAAAACTTGTAATTTGAGATTAATTTGCTGGGGTAATTTTAGACAGAAAAAAAAAAGGGGACAAGACACTTATTAATTTATTTATAAATATCAAAATAATTTAAAATTTTTGATCTTTCAAAAATTCAGGCATTTAAAAAATATATATATTTGTGAACCACAAAAAACAGAGCAACGTATTTATTTTTCAGTAATTTTTTAAATTGCCAAAGTTAAAAGTAATAAGAAAATAATAATAATTTAGATTTTTGAAATCAATATCTTTTGGCAACGTTAACTTTTTAAGGGTGTTTTTTTTGTGGGGTGAATTTACTGTGATAATTTTAGGAATTTTCAGAGAAAATTTAATATTTTTGCCCTTTAAAAAGTTCCCATATTTAAAAAAAAAATGTATTTTTTTCTAATGTACAAAAATCATAGCGTAAAAAATTGACTTTTCTGTAATTAGTTTTTGTGTTTCGTTTTTCATAATTTTTCAACTGTAAAATTTTAAATTTCAATTTTATAAAAAGAAAATTGCAATTTTCCATAGCAATTCTCTTTTCGTCACATTACCTTTTTAAGAATTCATATTTTTTTAATATAAATTACAGTGCTGTTTTGTTTTAACTGTAGAAAAGATCCCCCTTTACCGCTGTTATTCACTTGTTAAAATTTACAAAGAAATATTTACAAAAGTAATTTGATATTTTCCCTTTTACATTTTTTTAATGATTATTTTTTAAATGTACAAAAAAAAATAAAGAGTTACGAGTGTAACAAATTGAATTTTCAGTTCTTGTTTTTTTCATATTTCTTCAACTGCAAAATTAAAAATTAATTTTAGCCTTGTAAAATTAAAAGAATAATTTCAACCTTGTGAAATTAAATTTTAATTTTTGAAAGCAATGACAATGTAATATCCCTCAAACGATTATCAGTCTAACTGCATTCATGTGAACTTATTATTAGCAAATTCACTAATAAGCAATGAAAATTTCGAAATGCCAGAGCGATATTATAATATACAGCTAGCGAAATAATATAACGCCATAAGCAATGAATTTTATAGCAAATGCGGCTTTGGGCCATTGCGCATTACACTTTCAGTGTACCGTATAGTGGAAAACGGAAATCCTGTTAGGCCCCCCGGTTTAATGAAATTCATTTAATATTTGTACACGGCTTTTATTGCTTCGGTCAATTAAAGTACACACATCAACCTCTTTGTACACCTATACAAATACCTGTTTTATATGTAGAGCAGAGGTAGTACAGGGTGCGAGTAGATAAAGGGGTGGAAGCTGAAACCGTATGAAACCTGCGGACGTAATAGATTTTCTCGCGGCAATGCCACTGCAGTATAGTATGGTGGGCAGTAGTAGGTTCAACTCGAATATTGCGGACTCTCGTAAAGAGAACGGTTAATTTTTGGGGAGGACGCCGATGCGGTCATTGCGCTTATAATATTTGCACACGGCCGCCAAATAATTAAATGGACGCCGTGCATTGTAAATCGAGTCGCTGCGGCGTAATTAAAGAACGCTGTGCTAAACATCGGTGTGTAAACAGGCAAAAACCTATTAGTTTTGGGAAGTCATCAAAGGTGTCTTGGCTGGGGTGGAAAGGATAAAGGGGAGAGTCCTCTTCTCTTTTGCTTCGCGCGCCGCTCCGTAAAGTCTCAAAGGCTTTTGTGGCATTAGAAATAAACCCACATCAACGTATAATAGACTGAAGGCCCTCTTATTTCTCGTGCGTAGATGCATAAGTTTTATATACTGAGAGTGTCCGAAAAGTGGTTAAATTATTCTGATGACTCGTTATTTTTTTTTTTAATTTAATTTTTGATGGTAAAATTTAGTTTTTATTTATTGAGGTGTTTAAATTATTTAATAATATTTAATAATTTATTTAATTATAATTTAAAAAGTATCCAGAAATAATAATTAACTTTGTTTTTAGTTAAAAGTTGTAATGTTTTTCCATAAATAAATATTTAGTAAATATTAAGTAAATATTTAGAGGGTTTAAAGCTTATAAAATTTATTTAACAAATTTATTTTAAAAGCTTTTTAATGTATCGTTTAAAACTTTCTAGAAATTTATAGGTTTTTTTTTCTTGTTAAAAAATATTTACGCGGTGTATTTTTAATAAAAATAATTTTTAATTTCTGTTTTTGCAGTTTTCTAGGTATTTAGTAATTGTTTTATTGGATAATAGTTTTTAGTCGTTGCCGATTTAACTTTTTTTTCTTTTCTTTTGCATATAGTGTTAAAGTTTTTATCCTTTTTTTTCAGAAAGTTTATCTAAGAGATTATTTTTTACATTTTTCAATTAATTTTCAAGTGATATTTTTACTGTTATTTTTTTAAATTTTAAAATATTTTTTTTCTGCCTATGAAAAACTTAACAAACAATTATAATTCAAATTTTAAAATGTATTTTTTTCATTATTTGTAATTCGATGGAATTTGTGTTTGTTTTTGCATTTTGCATTGTTTGTTTTTACTTTTCTTTCACAAATAGAAGTTTTAATTAATTTTAAAATATATTAAAAATCGCAACTTTCTAATAAGAAATCGTTATTTTTTAATTTAATTTTGTGATGGCTCTGTATAAACATGAAGCAATCATAAAATAGTCAATGTCGCGGAACAAGTTGCCAAGTCTTGGCAGTCAAATTTACTCGCTTTGCTCTTCCTTCGAATGACATGTATAAAACGGTGTACCTGAGGGCCTCTGTCCGGCTCCTTCGCTCGCGCTCGGCGCTTGCGACGCAAGCAAAAAGTGTCACTTATACGCCGCGTTCTAGGGCGAGTTTTCGCTTTTCGTAAAAGATTCCAACTAACCACATTACAGCAGTACATTTTGCAAAAGCTAACCTAAGGTAATTGTAAAGCTTTAATTTCTCTCGAGACGACGACGTCTCCGATGCCAGCAGCATCAGCAGCAGCCGCAGCAGATAGGTAGATCGCATTAGACGTTACCAGATGAATTATTTATTTAGACGACAGGGGGGTCGTTCTTACTTACTGTCGTACAGTATCATCAAAAGACACGTAATCAAACGCGGATGGACACGCGTATAAAGCGGCGGCCCAGGCCAATGTCTTAGGTCCGTGCCCGGCGCCGCCGCCGGAGAGACCCAAAATTAATTAGAACGGCAGATTGTAGAATTTAATTATTTATGCATCGGCATCAGCAGCGGATCGTATCCTGCCGCATATTACGTATCCTCTGCAACTTACAATTATTGCCATCAATTATTCGAAAGACTGGAGAGCCCCGCATTTATATGCTGCTGCAAATCTTCAAACTGCCGTTGATGTGCCGCTCAAACCGCCCCGACGATTGTTCCTAATCTATTGTATATGGAGCGGAAGCGGAGCGAAAGGGGTTGCGCGGGTGCATCGATGCCATCCCGTCAATGATGTGCAGCCAATTTGGACCGCCGATGCTCTTGTGCTTTGTGTTTCCGAGATCAGCGGGTTTTAGTGCTTATAACTATATCTATCTATCTATATCTGTCTTATGGGAAAATCCAATCCGAATCTGATATATTATGATTTGGATGGATAATTAGTCCTTTGGTGCTCGTAGTCGTAAATTCTAAGCGTGTGTTATGACAATAAAGAACATTTCTTTTCAATTTCCTTTTTGCTCGATGACGTTATGCGGAGACACTTTCGGTGCGCGCTTTTCTTTTGTCGTACTCTACCGGAGAGTGTGTCGGATAAAATAACAGTAAAAGTGTCGCTCGCTATATTTTACTACAAAAGCTTTACTGTAGATATATTTTCGTTTTTTTTTTTTTTATTTGGTGGATTAAACTCTCTTGCATTTAGTGGTTTAATAATTTTGTATTCTTTTTATAGGTTTTGTTTTGGAAGTTTTGTAAAATTAAAAATGAATTGCATTTTTTCGGTTCAATTGGTTTCTGTAAAAATTAAATTAAAAACTTTTTACATTTATTTATTTTACATGTTTATACAGGGTGGATGAAATTAGTTTTTTCAAGAAAAAAATAAAATAATAGAAAAGTTGCGATTTTTTGTTTGCTTGGATTTAAATAAATGATTTTTTTAAGTGTTAAGTTTGTAGAGTGAAGGCGCCGGGACTCCGGGTATCAATATTGCATTTTTATATTCTTTGGTTTAGCAATTTTTAATTTTTTTAATTATTATTGTTTTGATAATTTTGTTATTAAAATTAAAAAAAAAAAAGGAATTTTAGTTGAAAGGATTTCCTGTAGTTTGTATAATTTAAATTAAAAACTTTACATTTATATATTTTACAAATATTATACAGGGTGGATGAAATTGTTTATCTGAAGCATGCATAAAAAGGAAAAGTTGTGATTCTTTGTTTGTTTTAACTTTAAACTTTAAATAAATGAATTTTTTAAGCGTTCAGTTTGCAGGGTGAAGGCGCCGGACTTTAAGGGGATCCTTATCACATTTTTATATTCATATACCGGTTTAATTTTTTTTTTACATGTTATATTTTATTTTGATAATTTTGTTTGTTAAATTAAAAACAAAAAACAAAAATCGCATTTCTGTTGATGGAATTTCTGCAGTAGTTAAATTAAAAACTTTTTGCATTTTTACCTTATATTTAAAGTTTTCATAATTTATTTTATGACCACCGAGAGTTGCACTTACTATTCTTAAACTTTTTTAAATTTTATTTCTTTTATATTGGCAAACTCTTCTGCATTTACAGCTTTTTATGAATACAACTGTTACTAGAAAACAGAAAACTTAAAAAAAAAACAATTACTAGGAAACAGAAAACTAATAAAAACATTTAATATTTTAATGTAACTATTAAATAATTGTCTAATTTATTATTAAAACACGGAAAGGGCTATTTTCCGGGGAATTTTCTTAATAAAACGGTACATTAGGAGGCCGGAATGCGCATAAATAATATTTTAATAACTTTGTGCGGATAATAATAGTCTGCAATGCGCTCTCCTTAAGAAAACAAATGCCCGTGGTAAACACTTATGCTGCTGCTGCTTTTATTCGAAAACATTTAAAAGGAGCGCTGGAAAAATTATAGGTCATTACGGTGGGTGCCGGTGCAAAACTACATGTAATTTCTTTCCATCCAGCCATCTAGCCGGAGCGCGCGGCAGTATGTGGAACGACGACGATAAGTGCGAAACCGACGACATAAATCACGCAATCAACTAATAGAGCACCATTTTCTTTCTTCAATTTTCACCGAGAGCGGCGTAATTATCTGCTTAGTTGGCAACTTGTCAAGCAATTTATAGAATTATTTTAGCAAAGTGCTAATTAGGAAAAACTTTTTAGGCTTGTTTTTTGTTTGCTTTCGGTTTTTGTTTAACTTTATTGTCGTTACTTGAATTTTGTGTACTTGTTTCTTGTATTAGATAAATAATACGAGTAGACGGATAGAGAGAGAGAGAGAGAGAGAGAGAGAGAGAGAGAGAGAGAGAGAGAAGAAAGAAGAATGGAGTAAGGAATGAGGAGAAAGTTGGTTTTAGGGGATTTGAAAATTGTGACGCCTCTGTAGTACTATAAACGTATTTAGCGGAAATTTCCGGTGTAAATTTGCCTTTACTTTTGTATAACTTTTATTGTATAACGAGCATATTGGCGCCTATATTGTTTAACTTCCGTTCTTCGGCGCGAGAATCGGCTGGTGGAACGCACAAAGTGTGCTTTCCCTTTCAGATGCTGCGGAAAACTGTACCTCTTTGTGTGTGCACTGCACATAAAAATCCGAATTTGCCTGTAAAGACTCTAAAGACAGGAAAATGTATTTCTAAATTTTCTAAATTTTGGTATTTTATTTATTTTTTTGAATGTATACTAGAATTATCTAATTTATATTTTAGACAATGAATATTTTATAATATATAATTAATAATTTTATTTTGGTTTTAAATGTAAAAAAAAATATATATAATTTCAATGGAAAAACAATTGAAAATATGCTGATAAAAACAGAAAACCACTTAAAAAGCAATTAAATCTCTTAATATAATGTTAAATTACAAATTATAAAGATAATTGATTTATGAGATCATTCATCAAGTATACTATTTATGCAATAGCTCTCATTTCATTAATAATTCGTCATCAACAAAATGTTTATTTGATTATCTCCTAAATGAATAAATAATAAAAATGACAACGTAAATAATGCTATAATCACGTTAATTAAAAATAAATTATTTTTTGGCTTTATTAGCTTATAAACAAAATTAATTTTTTTCATCATAATCTAGAAAAAATGTCGTCTTTTGTAGTATTGCAAATACTTCTAGGAAATTCTTGAGCTTTGCTTCTCTCTTAACAAAAAACAAAAAAACAAAACAAAATCTTCTGAGATAAAATTACTTAGATGCTGATTAAAGCAAAGAAAATCTAGTCTCGTCGTGCGGAACAAAACACTCGGCAAGAAAGTATAAGCAAATAGTAAAGTATAGTTAGCAAGTTCGCTTTTACGGCATTGTCGAAGGTAATACACAAAGAGAGAAAGAGAAACCAACTTTGTCGGTTGTCTCTTCTCTTCTGTCTGTGCATATATTTTTTGGTCGCAAAGACGAATTTGCAATAGCCGGATAAAAACAAAACAAAACAAAACAAAACAAACAAAAAAAGATAGCACGGGACAAGAACAGCGAGAGCGACAAGAGTTTCGCGGTTTTGATAATCCTTTTTTTGTCCGTTGAGCGCATTGCAGAGCTTGAGACAAAGACGTCGTAGTATAGTAATCCACGCCAAAGAAATAAATCTTATTTCAAGAGTCGCTCTCTCCATCCATGCTGTACCTACTTAATAATGTTAAAGTCGTTTCTTCAATACTCGAAGGGTATGGGGGTGAAGTTTGCGGCGAATAAATAATTACGTTAATGTTTTTGCTTACGTGTATGCATTATTATTATTATTATTATGGATCGTACATGTTTTATAATGGCTTAGGTATAGGAAGATTAATGCGAAAAATGATAATATCGTAAATGTGTTTCTTTAGACTTCAGGTTTACTTACAGGGTGTTTTTTTTTTTATTAATGACATTCTTATTTTCCTTTTTTTATGAATTTTTTATTTTATTATTAGTTTCAATTTTTTGTACCTAGTAAATAATATTTTATTTTTTAAAAAGATTTGTTTCTTCTGATTTGAATCTGAATTCTGATAAAATAATGGTTTCTTAAAAAAAAAGAACTCTTTAAAAATTTGTTAAAAAAATTAAATTGCAATGTGAAGGCGCTGGGCACGGTGAAGATCCCTATTTTAAGAATAGATTTATAATTAAAGCAAATCATATGAAATCAAACAACTTGTTACACTTAAAATGAAACATTTTTCAGAATGAAATAATGTGATGCTATTTAAAATTTGATTGAACCATTGAATATTTTTTAATTCTTCGGGGATTTTTATTTTAAAATGTATTTTTTATATTTTCTTCGTTGTTCATTTTTTTTTGTCGTTTTCCGCGAATAAATTAAAATTTTATCTTTAATGGTTTTTAAAGAGGGCAATGTGAAGGCGCCGTAACTATAGCTAACCCTATTTAGACTAGATTTAAAATATGGCTAACTAATGATACTATTTTTATTTAAAAAATGACATTTTTAAAATTCAAATTTTGTTGTTGATTAATTGGTTT